>BMAW01051034.1:6300-74936 GCA_019974015.1 Nephila pilipes | reverse complement strand
AATCTATGTATTCAGTTTCGGATATCTCTCATCCTTTTATATTTCATCCAATATCTTTGAATAATTTTTATTCTAATATCAGAATAAATTATATCAATTACGAAGAAAAACGCTATGAAATAAAATGCCCATTCTTGAAATGTGTTAACTGATAAATATAAACATAATACAATACATACTTTCTGGCGTCTTCTTTTCCTTAAAACTTTTTTTCAAAAAATATTCCGAATACCCCGTACTGATGACATGTCTGACACATATCAGGTACAAATATATACCGGTAATTATTAATCAGATTTTAACAGATAATGCATACATCACTTTCAAGAAAGAAATTAAGATATTTCTTTGACTGATTTTTAATTTTTTCTTTGAAAGTTAAGTATGTTATCTGTTAAATTCTGATTAATCATTACTGGTATATATATTTATCGCTGATATGCATCAGAATCACGCATTCAAATTTCTACAATACATGAAAACGCAGTGGAGGATTCAAAAAAATAACTTCAATTTGGAATCTAACTTTCAGAAAGTAAGGAATAATGTTATGCCAGGTATATATAACCAGACAGTACTATTACTGTTTAATATACATATGCTCTGTTCTTAAATACCATTATAGTGTCGAATAGAGTTTTTAAAATTCAACACAGAAAATATTTGTAATGCTTAAATACCAACTATAAACGAAACAATAAAAAAGCAACAACAATTATTCATCACCTTTACTTTTTTATAACATATAAGGAATTATTTCTCGAAAAGGAAATTTGAAACAAAGAAGCAAATGTATTCTGATAAAAATGCAAAACGAATTCAAGAGTTCATCCGTGTGATATCTATGCCTTTTTTGTCAATCTGTATTTCCTAGTTAAAAATTCCTAGAAATCATGCACATTTGCCTTTTCGATATTTCTTTCTTAAAGGACCCATGAAACAACGCTCAAATATCGAAAGAAAATTTACATGAATGGCAGCCAAAATCAACGAGTAAGCAGTCTCTTACTTCTGAAGGTATTTTTCTGCCAAACATATCAAAAAGAACTGAATAAGTAATGATAAAAAATTCCTCTGATTCAGCTGAAAAGTTTCAGGTTTTTTTAGTTCAAAAGCCAAGACAAATGACAGAGCAGAATAACTTAAAGAAAATCAATATTGATACATCGGCTTGGAACGATGAATTTTGATGTTTTGATGAGGAATTCCATTATTCGTTTTGCTTAGTAAAATTTTGACTTATCGAGTAGTCTCTTTTTTCCTGAAACACTTTTATGATTTTTACAACTGTCATTGTTTTTATTGATTAATCCAAAATATTTTTTATTCTAAGTAATGTTTCGACAACAAGCTCTAATTTTTCTGCTATTAAACGTATATTGATTTGATTTATATTTCATTCTAAGTCTCTTCTTCTTGCATTACATTCGCAGATTTTAAAACATCTAACTTTATCTATTGTTTATCAGCTTTTCTGGAAAAAAACAAATTTTATTTTTTTAAATAAAAATTTATAGTAAAATAACTTACAAAAAAATTTCATTTTCTGATTTCAAAAGTGCTTTTTACTTAAAAAATACTTATTCAAATTCATACACTAACTAATCACTGATTTGTGCAATTTTTCCACCACTCAAAATTAAAAATTGTATAGCATATGCTTCTATTATTTGTAATAAATTAGGAATGTACAATTTGTAAAAGATACATTGAACAAGAAGAGAGAGAGATTCTTGAAAAGTTTCAATGGTTTCAAATAACTTCAGGCTAATTCAGATAACACCGGAATACGGTATTCAAATAACCAATCTGTTATCTTCCGGCTGAAATTAATTATCATTTGTTTCACTAAAAATGTTGGATCATAACCTTCTCGTTTTGCAATTAGTATTCTGATGTGTCAATAGTCCTCCTATATAGCTCTAGAGTAACGTTGGTTGGAACCAAATCGGAATATTCTATCGGATGTCCTAAAATTCCTTGCACTGACGATTCGTAATCTTTAAAACCTTTATCTTTATGCAAATGGTAAAACGCATATCTAACATAACGTATTAAAAAAACATTTCAACCTACATTTACAACAATTGTTAAGAATACCCTCCCTTTTCTTGAAGGCAAATCTGAACTCATTTGCAAATGTTTTGAGAAATGCGTTTTAAGAGGAGTTACATTTTGTATCCTTTCTGAAAATATAAAAAAATATCAGATTATTTGTTCTTTGAAACATTTCTTGAATTAAATCGATTACCAAAAATATTAGTCAAACATATCCATAGTTTCACTACTCATATGGTATATTGCACCAATTTTTTTTTTAAAATCAAGATCTCATTCCCCTAATCTAAGAGTTCCCAGATCTTTTTACTGAGGGGATATGTTAAGAACAGAATGTATAAAAATAATTTCTTAACCATGTGTATATGGAGAATTCCCATATTAATCAAAATATTTGAAATATGTTTCTCAAAATGTAATCAAAAGTATTACTATCTTGCTTCATAGAAAGGGGTGCCCATTTTCAACACTTGTTGTAAGAGTAGGTTAAAAAGTTTTCATTCTCTACCTGAAATTAAAAATTATTTTCACCATTATATTAAAATAGTTGCTTTAAAGTTCATTGTTATTGTGTAGTAAAACTATGAACTGGGAGAACTTTAAAGACATTCCGTATTTTCATAGTTTATACATGAAAGACAGTTTATATCAAACAGAACAATGACATTCGCTTTGTGTAAGACACACCAATTAAAGAGTCCATTGTAAGGATTAAATTACTATTAAAATTGGTTGATTTACACTTGAATCCCGAAATATTGAAAAAATGAAAATTATATATATTAAAAAGGAAAGAAAAAATACCTGTTTTATATGATGCATCTGATGTAATAACTGAGAAGTAAAATCCTTTAGTTCTTCTTGTTTCCTTATGTAGTATTCAAAATTTATCAAAGTAATATACATTGAACCATACTAACTTATTTGTTTTCACTGGAAATTACTTTTCTATACAATATTTTAAGATTTCAATTGCTGAATAACAATACTTTTGTATTTCTCTAAATTATGTAATAATTGGTTGAGTAGAGAATCTTATAAAATAATTAAGTCTGTGTCGTCTTCAGTGAAATGAAAAATTTTACTTGATAGAAACAAACAAGGTGAGGAACTGTAAAAACACATTTTTTTAGTATTACTATTATAAGTTTTACTTTAGTAATAAATTTGTTTTCATTGTAGATATTTCAACTGTTTAAAAAATATCACACAGTAAGCTCAAATAAATTATGAAATTAATAAAATTCATTTCTTAATAATCAATTACAACCTTATTCATTATGCAATATATTTGCATATAAGTAATAGTATTACATTTTCAATCCTCATTTCAATTACAATTTCAATTACTTGAATTTTGCTGCTATTTTTCACGCATTTTCCTTAGTTAACTTCAAAATTATCGCATTAAATCTGAACTCAGTTTATTTAAGTTAACTCCAATTTTAGATTTATTCTTCATGAAATCAAAATTCAGTTTAAGTACTTTAGCATTTTATTTTGAATCCAATATTATTATTAATTATTTTAAAAACAGATTATTTTTTGGAAAATATTTGGCGCAAGATATATATTAACAATCTCATTGCCATGAAAAGTAAGGAAAATTAAAATATTAAAAGTTTCAGAAGAGTTAAATTATGGACCCTATACTTAAAAAAAGTGAAATTAATTTATGTATGTGTAGAATACCTGTGCTGGAATAATTCTTATTTATGTAGCAATAAGTAATAATACGAGTGCAATTTTTAACTTAATTGTACCTTTATTATTTTTTAAAATATGAAATGACATTAAAAATATATCTTAAAGGAAAAAACAATCTAAAAAACAGTGTTGTAAACATAAGTTTGTAGTGTAATGAAATTACATGAAATTATAATGTAAAGTAGATTAAAAATTTATCTCGATATAATTAGAAGATTATCTTATAATTCTAATTAAAATAATTGTGATAATTATTGGAGTACCTGTAATTTCTTTCTCTATATTAAAATTGTTATAATTCTTCAAACTCCCACTGATTATACTTTAAAAATTATCAGAGAAACAAACTGGTATGTGCCTTATCATATCAAAAATAATTTTTTTTTAATCCATAATAAATTGGGGAGGCTCCAAGAGACCCATCGGTGGGGTGCAGAAAATGATACCTGAGTTGGCCCGCTCCTCAAGTTTTGTTCTCGTCACATGACGAGGTTCAAATTTACAAGGTCCATCACCAATAGTTTTCTTGCTTCAAAGTGCGCTGTTAATTAGCAATCAATCAATAAAATATATAAGGTATGAAAAAAACACATTAAAACTAGAAAACTATTTATTAGCCTTTGTTGATCTATGTTCCATAAGACTAATCAATTAAAGGAGAATTATATGTGAACAAAAAAAATTCATCTAAATATATTTCATTTAGCACAAGTTGCCCAAAAAAATGAGTGAAGTACTAAAACTTTTTTATCAGATAATTTTACTCTTCTAGTTTTTCGAATTTGAAACATTTGAATGCAATTCCTATTTACCAAAAAGAAGTATACTTCTCACATTTCCACTTTTAAATCAACTCATTTTCTTCTTCGAGATATTTTTCGTCAATAAATCATCTAGTTTTAGAAAGGAACAATCTTCGAAAGATTTCAGATGTAATGAAGTTTCAAAGTATTCAAATTTTTCTCGACTTACAATATCCTCCGGGTAGTAGAAAATTGTATTTTTGAAATACCCAAACATTTTTAAAGAAATTTAATGAGTTGAACACATTTTTTGATATTTACTCTCCTCAGAATGAAGCTTTCTTTGCAGAAAAGTTTGAATTGTTTGCATTTGTCTTGGATCCTATATTTTTATTTGAATACAAAACTTCAGAATTTAGGTTATACATTCTCATTTCTGTTATATATGATAAAGTTCTTTTTATGCATGGATTTATTAATAATTTAACGTTTTTTTTATTGAAAATCTTTTTTCTTGAAAATGCATATTATAAGCATATTATTATTCTTTTAACAGCTGTTACTTCTTTCATCCTATTTTTTGAATATTTTTAGTATGGTGATATAGAAATTGATTTTAAATTTAAAAGAATAACATATGTTTCCTCTTTGCTATCAGAATTCTGAATGATTTTATTAATTAGTGATTAATGGTTTCACTTGATTAGTAACTTTTCAATAAATTTTTTTTCGAAATTTGCCAAATTTTGGTTCTTTTTCCATTTTAGAATGATTTGTTTCCTTCATCGTTATTTTACTTTTATATTTTGTTGCCTGATTTTAGATAATTGCTTCTAAGTTACAGATAATTTTTTTGCGTAAAAGAGTGTAATTTCTAATTTTTGCTTATAATAGAGACTTAAAGACAACACTTTCAAATGTCATTATTCTAAGATGTTTAAGCAAATTACACTGTGAAATAAAAAAAACGACACACCAAGAAAAAGTTATCGGAATGGAACAAAATTTCGTGTAATGGTCAGACCTTACGATAGAATATGCAAATGACTAACTTCTGACTGACAATTACTTACTGAGCCTCAAAGCATTTCGACAGAGCATCCAGGAGGTGTTTGAACAAAGGAAATTTCAATGTTAATGAGCAACTTCCATGCGAATGTTGTTTCATCGAACCACGAGGACTGTACCAATATCTTGCAGACAAATTTCCAAAAATATGAGATGTCACCAACTGAGAGACGACGTGTAGTTAAACTAAAGGTTGCAAGGGGACTATATTGCAGCATGTTCAATATCTGGGTCGGAGCATTATTATCAATCGACGATGTTAGCAGGAATGGGGAAACCACGAACGTTTAAAATGAGAAGATGAACGGTTGACTGAGAGTGATAACAGATAGCAAGGATAGAATGATCGTATGATCTATGCTCGCAGACCCTGATTGTCCTTTTCAACTATCAGATATGTACTTAGAATACCAAAGACTACTATTATTATCGACAGATGACTAAGCAAAAGATGGATATGGTCGCAGAGGCCATTACGCTGATTGCCTTTCACCATTGCACGCCGCCATGCTCATTAGCGTGTGCAATGGTGATTTGTACCAAGGAATGGTACAAATCACTCAGGTACAGGAAGTGTTCCATCCATAATCTCCACAAAATGGAATAGAATTGCTTTCAGAGATAAATACTGCTCTAAATTGTCCAACAAAGGAGTGTTTGGAGACATTCATTACAGCAAGAGGATATTTATCTGAATACTGTCCGTCACACAGCCAAACTGCTAAGATTTCTGGTATGGAGTGCTATTTCAGTGTATTGCAAGACCCTTTTGATTGTTGTTCGTTACACCATCACATTACGGTGGAACGTTGACAAATTTGTATCAACATATTGCCTTTTGGCGATTGAATCGCTGAAAAAATCTTTGGTACACTTGTTTCTCTGATCATAGCATTCCCTGACTTTTATTTTCCTGTGGGGATATTTAATGAAAAAAAATAATGAAATGAAAATTTATTAGTCAAAATATATAATTATTACAACTCTCAATAGGATGTTGAGCCCCCATTATTTCTATTATATTCTGCCACAAGTCGTAGCATAGAGTAGTAAATACTCTTATAGGTATCTTGACACGGCTCATTCTATACAGATAAAAATTTGGCATGTAGATCTCACAAAATTTGTGGTAGCGGTGGAGTCTTAACAAAACGAATTAGAGCATCCTATAAGTTTTCTATGTTAACAGGTCTGACGAGGCTGCTGAACACGGCATAGAATATTTGGCTTCGTGGCAAACTCTTTAGAGAGCAGCGATTTGAACATTAGTTTAGTCTCTCTGATAATACTAGTGTCAATACCACTGATTGGGATGGTCACCAGTCATACCTTACTATAATTTACTTTTGCGCCATCAAAGTCGATTTAAAGAAGACCAACGGTGATCGAACATCATATGAAATCGCAAATCGGAAAATTGCTCGTCATACGGGTCGAAGCAATGCGGCGATTAGAAGATGTTGGCAAGAATGGTGGACGATGTCAGGTTTGTGCGTCATAATAGTAGCGGACATCCTAGGGCCTCAGAAGATCGGGATGACAAGGTGATTGTCAGATCAGCTGTCACAGCGCCTGATTCATCGTTATCAACCATCAGACCTGCAACCTGCACACAAGTGTCAAACATGGCCATTAACAGACGGCTGATAGATCGAAAGCTACACACGTACTGAAGCCACCTGAAAATCACGCCTTCACACTGTCAAGCCAGATTACAGTGGTGCTTGGCTCAATAAGGTTAGAATGATGCTGACTGGGAACATATAGTGTTTAGCGACGAAACCCACTTCCAAGTGTGTCCTGACCATCATCGAAGACGAGTCTGGAGACGCCCAAGGCAGCATGCCGTTCCTGCTTTTACTATTGCACGCCACACAGGCCCTCAATCAGGAGTTATGGTCTGAGGTGCCATTTCCCTTGATAGCCAGACTCCTTTGGTTGTCACTTACAGCATGGCGGTACATCGACGGCATTCTAAGACTTGTTTTGCTACCGTTCCTTTTGCAGAACCCTGACCTTATTTTTCAACTAGATAATGCTAGATCAAATACGGCTCGTGTTGCTATAAATTGTCTTACAACTTGTCAAACACTTCCTTGACCAGCCAGATCTCTCTCCAATCGAGCATGTCTGGGATATGATGGGAAGGCGACTGCATTTACCAGGGAATGTTAATGACCTAGCCCGATAATTGGAGCAAACTTGGCACGAAATACCGCAAGAGATTATCAAGGAGCTTTATCACTCTATACCACGTCGTTTGGCAGCTTACATCCAGGATAGAGGAGAGTCAACACTTTATTCAGCTCGTTACTTTGTTAGTATGAAACTCTGAAAGAAATCATTCAATTTTTCTGAAATTTTAATCATTTTCTATTTTGTACATAATTACATAATTTTCCTATCCTCCAATTTTTTTATCCATCTAACAACTACTTCTCGGTGCGTCGTTTTTTTGTTATATATATATATATACATATATATAATTATTTATATAGAAAATTGAAAATAATCTTTTAAAATTGTGAAAGGCTTTTGTTTTAAAACGATCGCATTAAATTCCTTTACACTGACTGTTCCTCCCCTATAATACTAGTAACAAATAGAAACTTTTGGAAACATTCAAATGATTCTATGGTGATAATGGAACATAAAACGTTAAATAATGTGTACAAAAGAAATATTGTTTCGCTTTAGTATTTATAGAATTTGTGTTTTTAGCAAAAGTTTCTATAGCAAAAAAAAAACCATTTTAGGGAAATCTCCGAATCAAAAATGCCAGGACATGACATTTTTTTTGTTTTTTATCCTTTTTCTATGTAGTTTATGGGAATTTAAAGCTTTTTCAATAGCAATTTATTCTACCCCATTATATTATGTTATTGCTCTTTTCAATACGACGTCAGCCGCGAATAGCAGAAAAGACTAATTACTAAATCAATTTTTGCGTTTTCGGGAATATTTTAAGACATTTTCTTTACAAAACATTATAGACGTTTTTAATACTATTTTTCTTTTAACAGAATCATATTTATTGATTTATTTTTCTATCGAAATAAAATTTGAATAAACGTAACGGCATTTTATAAATCTGTGAAATGTATCTTCATCAGTTAATTGCATGATGAAAATGAAATAAAATTGGTAATTAAGCACTGAAAATTGTATTGCTAGGTAAATATGATTTCTAAGGTGTAGGGAATTCTTTATGTAATAACACCGCAAAGGATTTCCTCACTCTTCAATTAAAGTTAAATTTCCCACTCTTGATTTTCTCTTCAATTAATCCTTTTGGACTTTGAATTGCGAGTATCCCCAAAGAATGAAAAGTGATTTATGTAATCTAGAATAGAATTATTGAAATGTAGTGAAAAGGGTGGAGATTCATATTTATAGGTAGCGAAGAATTTATTAAATAGTTGAGAGGATGAGCAGAAGTTACCAACTAATACATCAGAATAGTGAATACGTTGAGTAAAGTGATATGGGATCTAAGTAGTGGGGATCATTGAAGGGTAAACGAGTTTGACCGTCATTTAAAGTTCTACTAAGGACCCAGTTCCGATTGTGCGGCTCGTATGTATTAAATACTTAATTATAATATTAATAATTAGAATCAGTCGTGGGTAGAAATTAATCTAGAATCTTGATTATAAATACCTTGTGTTTTGGTTATTTGATATTTTTGGTTTATTCTGTCAAACAATTCATGAAAAAAATAGAAAAAGCCCAGCACAACATTATCATACAGATTGTAAACACTAGATGGTTCATGAGAAAAACAGACGTTTACACTGCTTTTAACTTACCAACTTTGAAACACACCTTGCAGATTTTTTTTTTAAAACTCCTTAATAATCTTATTAATATCAACAACAACACCCTACATAGTATTTTAAATTACAAACCAGACTCTAAAATTAAAAGCCCTAAAAATATTATCTTAAATTTCTAAAAATCAACATTTTTTACCTCTAAATTCCACACAAACACAGAAAATACCTTGCTGTATCCACTTAACTTAACTCACAAACCAATCTTTTGTCTCACTAGTTCTCTCTCATAGACTTGCCAAAAACTGATACAATTAAGACATTCACACGAAAAATAGCTACCTTATTGGAAGACTGCTAAAGTTAGACATCCCCCATAGATCTAACTGACCAATAACTCAAAAATGTCAGACATTCTCCCATTTTAAGTCCTTTTTGATTTAAAATTAAAGCTTGTAACTTTTAAACCTCAAATTTATTTTTTAAACTTTAATGTAATTTCTTTAACTACCACTTTTACCAAATTACAATTTAAACAAAACGTTATTATGGGAAGGGAAGGCTGAAGTGCGGGTCATTGAAACCTTGTAAGATATGGATATTTAGAGATGGAAGTCTCATGTACTCCAGAGAAAATTCGTAAAACTTATTTTTATATCCTAATAATCTCAAAGCTAGTTATTACCTGGTTTATATTCAGTAGTGACTATGTTAATTATTGATATTCTAAATATTGATTAATAATATAAGGAGAAGGAAGTAAAAAATTTATGTAGTTATTTTTAGGAGAATAAAGGAAATTTTTTTTAAAATAAACATATTTCAAGTATCTTAATTATTCCTTTTAAGCTCTAATTTAATTTGCAGGATCAGCATAACCCTGTCAAATCTTCGACACATTATTTGTACTTTTCTTAAAATTGAGATATTTAACAGAGAATATATAATTAATAATTTATGATTCGACTTGAAAGCCCTTCTAATTCCGAATAATATCTCGTAGTTTAACAACGATGCAGCAGATTTTCTTTATTAGATCAACATTTGAAGATGTTAATATAATTAATTAATTATTTGAAATCAACATTAATTACAGATTACAAGCAATAGTCTTAAATTACAAGCATATTGTGTGAGATTCCCTACACGAAATTCACACTTTATATGAAAAATAATCGAAATATATTTTATTGGTTGTCTTCTGACATGTAACCAATTCAAAATAAAAGTAAACTTTTAAAATTTACCTTTGAATAAAATACGATGTATAAGATACGACATGTTTTTACTATTGTGTTTATGTTACATAAGAAATTAAATAATGAATTTCATTCTTCTATGCTTGCTGTTTTCTTGTTTTCCTATGTTTTTGTGTATAATTCGGGCTTCTTCTCTTTATATTGTACACTTCGTATAAAACTGAAATTAAATATATTAAATATTTAAAATACTGAAGTATTTTTATCATTTATTAACTATTCTTAAATTATTTATAGAAAACAGGTATGTTTTTTCTTATGTTCCTTAAGAAATTATAACCTTTCAGTTGATATATATCTAATACATATAATTATATATTTTCATTATGTTATTATTTTTAAGCATAGTAAAATATAGTGAGCAAAGTTTAATTAATGCTTCTAAAAATGATTTATTCTTTCTGAAAAATATTTTCTGTAACTGTAAATTGAATTAAATTTTATAAATATTAATTAATATTTTAGTATTCCGTTTATTATTCAATTTAAAAAACTCATGTTTTTGTAACGTGGATTTGGTTATATATGATAGATAATGGTAGGAAATATAATTTTAGCATATTAAAATTCTATTTATCTACAAATAATTTAACTGTAAATTATAACTTAGAATTATGCAATTTTGAAGTAACAAACAGCCAGAGTTTGAAAAACATCTTTACAGAAGGATTTTAATTTCGAGAACATGTAGAATTATGTTTTCTTGCCTAAAGAAGAAATAACAATATTTAATTTATAAGGAAATATTTTATTAAGAAAATTCTAATAGATACAATTACATATTTAACTAAGTTTTAATAAATATATCGTATATTTACAACAATTTTTAAAGGAGGTTTATTAGAAATTTCTATACACATTAAATTTCATATATCTATACTACAAACAGAGAGATCAGATTCTGAGATCAAGATCAACAAGATCAGTAATAAGAAATACTAATAATCAGAAGTTTACTTGAGAAATTAAGATATATTCAAGGCCATTTTAGCATAATTAGAACGAAGCATATTTGAAGTGACCTCTAATATTTGCAAAGAATTTTATCAATGTAGTATGACAGGTGAAAGGCATTAGTGTTTCATAATACATTAACAAATAAGTTACTTCCTTAAATTTAATTATGACTTAAAGAAGAAATTGACAGATTGCTTATAAATGTCGCAGAAGCAATTCGAGGGCTATTTACGAGGGACCTCAAAATTTATACTTTGTCAAAAATTGAGGATGATGTTTGAGCTGATACCTTCCTCCCCAAACATGTCCAAGGGAAGACTTAAGACCTTGGTAGATAAATCGGCATCAACCTCTACACAGTGATTCTTTAGCAGCATGAGGGTTCAAACCCATGACTCGAATAAAATAACGCCATCCGTAACCATGACCACATTAAAGAATAAAATATTATCCATCACTCTATCTCTTACAAGATACATTTTAATGATTTCTTGATAATCACACTTGAAAGGATGAAAAGTAAATTTATTAAACAGAGAAAGAATTAAAATCAAAATAAAGTTATGGCCACTGAAATTTCATTTAACCTCCTCTCTATCTTCTGTAATCTACATATAATAGTTACTTCTGTCTACTATTGACAAAAAATGTAATTCCAAAATTTGTTTCCCATTTTGCTGTCTGAAACAGGACTATAAACTCAGAAGAAAATTCTTGAATGTTAGTAAAAATCTACGAATAAGAATTCTGCTTCTTAAAAACTACTTTTCTTCCAGGTGAGTAGAAAGAAACTGGTCAAATAATAAATAAAAATTCATCCGACTCGGATGAAACATTTTCATTCATTTGTGGTCAGAAAGTGAAACAAAAGTCAAAACAGAATAAATTATGGTAAGTAGTGCAGATATTGTATTCCCTGAAAAAGAGTTTTGAAGAAAGAGATATTGGCATTATACTTGAAGAAGATTTTGAAGAATAATTGCACAAGTAATAGGAGTCAAATATTAAAAAAAAAAAGTAGAAATTTTATTTTTTATTTGAAAATATGTTTTGAAAAGTTTTTTTTTTCCCTGTAAATGACATCTACAGAGGCAGCTAAAACATTTTTTTTTGTATTTCGAAAAAAAAAGAAAACATTGAATAATTCTTAAATGTGAGTACAGTACAATCAAAACGATTCTTATGATAATAATATGTTTATGTATGATTTGCTTGAACCAGTAACTTGTTATATTTATATTTAATTTAAAAATATTTTCATAGAGTTTCAATATACTGACTATTTTATACATTGAGTTTTGATGAATCATTTCTAAATTAGCGAAGTGAAAATGTTATAAAATGAAAACGAAATTAAGTATATCTGGTCTACAAACATGTGAGAGCAACATCTCATTTACCCATCTAATTTCAATAACACTTTATTGACGGAATAAAAAATACGATTGTTAGAACGAGACAAATTTTCAACTTTTTATGAACAGAATATTAATTGGATTAAAATATATACAAATTTCACATGCTTTGAAATAGTGTGTATTGAATACTTGTGTATTATTATATTTTTATATACATTCATTCATTCTTTGTTGACATTTTTGTGTTTTTAGAACTGTTTTCATTTCTGTGGGGAGGGGAGAAGGAAATGTCATAAATATCCAATTTATATAAACATTTAATATATACATTTTTAATAATAATTTGAATTCTTGCTTCAATTCACTTTGCGGAAAAGCCTCAAAACAATATGTGGGTCCTCTTTGTATGGTAGAAATACTAGGTATGCTATTAAATAACGAGATTGCCTCTGCCACAGAAGAAGAACACATGAGTCCCCCAATATGGTAAGAAAAGCAAACTGCCCCTAAAATTGAGAACATTAAAGGACAGCACATCCTAGAACTACTAGTGCATATACCTCTGATGCAAACGCTTGCTTGTGTGTTTCTAAAACAATCACATATAAATCACAACTAGTGATGTACCGGCTACGGTGCACGTAGGAAATAGACCCGTCATATCAAATGAAGACCGTGAAAGACTTTAAATGGAAACTGTATAAAGTGAAACTCACACACACTACAACTGAATGAGATACATATCAATAGGAGTAAAGAGCTGTAAAAAAATAACTCCCGTAAAAATATCGTTCGCAATGCTCCTCTTTGTATCATCATAATGATACTGGAGGGAGAGCATGCAGCGGCTCGCTTCAACATACTCGAAAGAAGTAAAAACGTCTTATTAACTAGCTCGAGGTGGAACCCCTTTGGGTTTAGTTGTAAGAACACAGCAAAAGGCGATCTACAATTTTCTTTCAGACCCAAATGTGAAGGTTCGAATACTGCCGGCACTCAAAATCAACCGATTTTTCCCTCCAGGGGAGTACAAAAATATCTTCCGATTGTGATTAATTTTTTTAATTATTTTAAAAACGTATACATTCTTTTTTGGATTAAAACCAAGTGAAAAAAAATAGGAAAATTCAGGTGTAACTGCCTTGAAAACTGTTTTCATACAGTTATAGAATAACAGAAAGTGAATTTATAGCTCAGTTTTTTCAATACTTATTACTAATTTTCTTAATACTAGCGATATAAAAACGTAGATAGATATGAGTTTAGAACCCATTAATCAAATTTTATTTGTTCAGAAAATCATAATGATGTAACAAAATATATCCAAAGGATTACCTTTTGTGGTACTATCAAATTAAAGAAACAGAAAAACGAATCATAAGTTTAGAGGAATGTAGAATAGCGTGCCTGAATTTCCAAGTTTGAAAGAAATTTCCTCCCTCACGTAAAAATCAAGAGTTTTGAGATTTCCTTTTTATCTTTAAAATGAATTCATTTTTCCGTTTCGTGAACCCGTTTCGTGTAGTTCTTCATTCATAAAAAAGAAAAGTTAAAAATTATTTCCGGAAGAAAATGTGGCTCCTGATGGTGCTCCAAGAAAATATTTATCTTTTTTTTTTCTTTTGCAGCACAAGAATAAGATGAATTTTGTAATTTGGTATGTTTTTAAAATGAATAAGTAATAAGTTGAATGTATTTAAATCCTTATTAATATACTTTTGTAGTTATACAAATGAAGTTCCCTCCTCGGGTAAAGTCTTAATTGTTAGTATGTGAATTGGAAATTTTTTTATTAAAATAGCAAATTATAGTTTTTATGTATAATTTTTTTTATTTTAAGTAAAACATGTATCAAAATTATTTTTTTTCACAATTCCAATCATTATTTTCTCAATACATTTAAAATTATTTACTTCAGTTTCGTCTTATTTTATTTTTGATGTAATTAAAATGCGCTTTTTTTATATTCATGACACTAATAATATTTTTTATTATTATTATCATTCGTTATTTTATTGTTACTGAACAATATCTTTACAATAAATTTGTTATTTATTTCTTAGTTATAAATAATTTTAGTTTTTGCTAACAAAAGTCACATCCAAGGATTTATTTTAATAGTTAGGATGAATTATTCATATCTATGTGTCTGAAATATTTTAGAAATTGACTCTCTAAAATATAGAAAGCACCAAATGAGAAATGGAAACATATAATTAGTTTTTTAATAAGTTATATAAAACCAAGTATTGCTGAAAATTCAGATATACTAAAGGTAAAATATCTAACATATACATTAAATATTACAAAAGAAAATTTTAATTCTTACATAAGCCTCACAAAATTGATTATTAAATATTACTTAAATATTACAGAATTAATATATAATAACAATGGAAATTTAATAAACAATGAGTTTTTTGTAAAAATAATGAAATATAAGAATAATAAATAATTATCAATAGAAAATATTACTAAGCAAAGAGAGGAAATAAAAATTTATAAGAAGATAAGAGTTAATTTTGATAGCTTCATTCTAATAAATAACTTTAACAAATTATTTGTAATGTTAATTTTTATAGCTTGATAATTTAAGTTTTATTTATGCTGACTCACACGGAAACAGAAGGACTTTTAGAATGATTCGGAACCAAAGAAATGAAATATATTTTGAATGAACTCTGCCAATAGCTTTTGAGTTTTACGTAAATAAATAAATATTTGTCATTTGAAGACATTCTGCCTCTGTTTTGAAATATAAAGAACCTTCGATTTTAACCTAAAAGTTTTTGGAATTTGCTAGATGCCAATTCCATAATAAGAACATAGGAGTTTAATAAAGCAAAAGAATCGTAAAAGTTAAATGATTGAATGATTTATTATATATTATCGTCACACTTAGAATCATCACTAGATCTATCTTAAAAATATAAAATTAATCAAAATAAATATTTATTAGCATAAAGTTAGCTCATTTCTTTGGCCCAGCTCCAAAAAAGAAATTACAATCAGGAAAAGCACTTTCAAAACAAGAAATCTATTTATTAAAACACAGCTTTCGTAAATCATTTTCTACATTCTAAAACTACAAAAAGAATTGTAAAAAATAGTGCTAATTTTAGCTACAGTATATGAATCAAAACAATTGATTTTGCTATATAATATAAAGCAAAATCTAAATATCAAAATAGACAATTTATTAAATTTGTAGATTACCATTCTGTTCAAATATTAAAAAGAAAGCAATCAACAAATTATTATACTCATTATATTGTATTTTTAGAAGTAAATGAATATATACTTGTATTTATGTTATTATTGACTACTTAAATCAAATCTAGAGAACAATTCATTCTTTTCTTTACATTTCTCAAGTTAGCCGGAGGGTTGTTTATGAAATCTTAGTGAAATTATATTTTTGAAATTTTCACTGATGCTTAAAATGTATGTTAAAGACTTTTAGTAATGCAACAGTTTTGATACATGGTTATCTAAAATACAATCAGTTATAAATCAATATAGTAAATGTTTACTTTTATTCTTTTTTTCGTTACTATTTTCGTAAATCGTTTTTTTTGATTTTTTTATTAATTTTTCAAATTATTGGTTAAACGTGCTGCAAAATAAAAAAAATACCTAGTTCCATAAGAGTAAATTTTGAAGAATATTTGATACTTGGTAATTTTGGAAATTCAAAATACTTCAATTATTGATTACATTTCATTAACATTTCAATTGTTACTATATTGAATTAGAATTTTCAAAAATTGATTTCAAGATCTCTTACAAATCACTAATATGTTGTAAAAAAATTTTTGTGTCTAAAAGAACTTATTTAGCTAAATAAATTGTATATTTGAAATTCAAAATTCTACTGTCGTCCATACAGTATAAAAAGAATTCCTCCATAAAGAAGAGAAATGCTTTATGGGAAGAACTGCTAAGCACGATGCTCATGCATATTGGTGAATAGTAAAATCAACACAAAGGAGACGTTTGAAATATAAATGAGAGTAAAAAAGCATATTGATCGATAAATGGAAAGTACGATCTGTTAAGGAAATGCCCAACGATAAATGTTTGCATTTAATTCAAAAGAACAAGTTGCTTTTAAATTGTAGATATATCATTTTATTCATGAGGTGAACATGCTAGCTTCTTTTCTGATACATCAATTTTACGATGTGTGATATATTCCAAATATTTAAATTTATATATCCGAGTTTCTGCGAAAAAATATTTAAAATTTATTATTACTTCTTGTGCAATTTTACAATAAGTAAGAAAAGTAAAACTTAAATGAAAAAATTAATTTGCTGATTTTAGGTTTAAATAGATTATTGTGAATATCAGTTCATTTATTAATTCTGAAAATACCGTAAAATGTATTTAAATTTATTAACAATTATAATAATAATAATGTTTTTGAAGTTATTATACATACCAAACAGTATAGAAGGGATTATTCTTACAGATTTACAATCATGGGGAAAGTTCATTTAGTAGATTTCATGATTGAATAATCGCATTAATTAAGTTTTCTAGTTAAATAATGATTGTTCATCTACTTGCTTAAGAGAATACAAACATATTTTCGAAAATGTTTTTAATTATTTGTTAATTATATGACCTTAATGAGAAAATTAAAATTTAATTTTAAATTCTAATATTAACAACTTAAAATGTGTCATCATAATGTTAAGAATAATAAATTATTGTTCCATTTATTTTATTTTAGTAAAAGAATATGAATATTTTCCCTAACTCGTTTTAATTTTGGGTGGTTTTTCTTCCCCATTTCAATTACGAAATATTATTTTGATCATTTTAATTTCTCATTATTACATAATTTTTACCTACATTTAATCCATTTCTAGTTTCTTTCATTCGAGTGATTTCAATTTAGAAAAAATAACAGGAAATGTTATGTCCAAATAATTTCTCTCAATTGTTATTTAGGACAAAGTAGTAACTTTAATACAAAGAATGGATGCTTATATTTATTTAATTTCAATTTTCGAGAAAAAATTATTTTAAGAATATGTTTGCTTCATTTCTTTTCATGAACTCAAATTTTAAAAATTGGAAGATTATAAGGATAATATTTACGTTGTTATGTTATTGTCTCAACTTCATCAAATAATTGCATATTGCTTGACTTAATATTTATTTTCATATAATAAGTAATTTTAATAAAAAGACATACAAAATAGAATGCTATATAAAATTCCATAAAAAAAGTTAATTCGGTTTTAATTCTTGTTTACTCAGCTTCAGGAATATAATTTTTATATCAATATCTCTCGAAAAGAAATTACGTAGTTTTTTCGTTTGAAAACGCTAAATAATATCTCACCGGAAAAACATTTTTCAGTACACATATAATGAGTAAAATAGAAATTAAAAAATAATGTACAAATAATAATTATTTATCATAATAATCTACGACCATGAAGTGAAATAATATATATATATATATGAGATAGAGTGAGAAAAATAAACAATAGACGTAGACAGAATTTATAATTCAAATATCATCAAAAATTAAATAAATGTAAAGAAAAGTGCTGTTCAAATAAGTAGCTTACCTACACATTTTAATGCAATTGTATTCGAAACTGCTAAATAAAATAATCAATATAAAAAAATTATTTTATGCTTGAATATTGTATCATGAGACTGAAGATCTTTTTGAGTAATGAAACACACTACTTTCAATTAAAATTATATTATTTAAATTTTTTATACAATTCCAACTTGAATAACGAATTAAAACCTACTTGCTACAATAAATTTTAAAAAAAAATTAAAATCTATTTGCAAGTTTAATTTTTGTAAAATAAATTTTTGTTTCGTAAAATACATTTATAATAGAAATATTTTGCAAATACATAAGTTTAAATATATCTATTTTTTCTCATAAAATAAGCTTTATATTTTGTCTGATACACTGTAACGATAAGCAGATTTTTCATTTTACATACTTAAGTGAAAAAATGCATATTTTTCGATGTTTAAAAAAATTAAGACCATTGAACTGTAAATGAATGTGAGAATTGTAACTCAGACATTTAAAAGTTTCAAATTATACATTTTTTAATTATGATATTAAGTCTTAATGCTGTTCGCTGGCTTCATTGTTTTATGGGAGGAGACCGACTGAATCCGAATCAGAAGGTGTGTAGAAAATGAAGCATAAGAAATGAAAGAGAGTCCAAAATGGAAAAAAGAAATGGGTAATTGACTCTCCGGTTATTCTCTCTCTTTTTCCTTGCTTTTCTGTGCAACCTTGTATAGTGATTGCTGAAAGACTTGAATTCATTTCGACTTCGATTCACTTCAGTTAGCTTACTTTGTCAGAATAGTCGATTCATTCACTTAGTGGTAAGAGAGAAAACTTGGATGGTAAGTGATCACAAGTCGCCACAGTGAATTATATACGAAAATTTAATGAATAGGGTGCTAGGAATTTAAATTTTAAAATGTTTGTATTTATGCGTCACCACATAGAATATCTTAAATTACACTTTTCTCAATATGCGTTTTCTTATTTTGGTACCAATTTCTTAAAATATACTTCATTCATAATGCTAATATTTTCACATTATAAAATGAAGATAATTTTTTATACAGCGAGCATAACTTTTTCTAATAAACTTTCACAAATTCTAGGTATTGCAGAATATTGTATTAAATCAAAGGAAATTTGAAACGTAAAATTTTATTATTTTAAAATGTCATTCAATTTAAAATTTGAAATTATATTTATTTTCAATGTTATATTTATAAGTACTTAGCACATCTTTAAAATTAAAATGCCGACGAATTTATCATTATGTATATTTTACGTATCGCCTCTTCAAACAAAAGTTTCTCTACTTCGTTGCATATATGCAACAATATCTTCAAAAGAACTATAAAAATAATTTATTACCATAATGTACTTTTCATAATTCTGAAAATTATTTGAAGAAAATATTACGAATAATCAATCACCTCACTGCAACAGAATTCACAGTTTTCATTTCTTTCTACAGACTTTGCATAGGAAAAGGTTTTATGTTTTATTCAGAGATCTGAGTGTTAAAATATAGCACTGATTGCTTTTAAATTTAAAAGAAAGAATATCATTTAAACTAGGCATAAAATAATCTCTTATATTCCTCCTTATTTTAGCTCATATATCATTCTCCATATATTCCTCCTTGTTGAAGACGTCTCATCCACTTTAAAACCATGCAGGTTTATAAAAACTTCAAGATATCATTCGATTCCAATTAACTGTTCAGCACTAAGTCCAGATGATCTTAAGATGAATTAAAAAGATCAAATGCTATTAGAAATAAGTAGATACATAATCTTTTAGGAATAATAAGGCAAATTTTATTCGAAACACAAAAATTATTTTCATAATCCTTTTTTAAACAAAAACTTCTTTTTATGTGATCAACATTGATATTTCAAAATTTTATGAAGAAGCGAAAAACAAATTAATGAACTGATCTCCAATTGAGAATAATTTTGTGTTGTACAGTATAATAATAAGAAATAATTCTTTCATGGTTTCCTTTATTGTGATTTTTCCCAATTCAATCAAATTGTAATATGTATGTCCTCATAGAACTATTTTACTATCTAATATATTACTTTCAGATTATTTTGATTATACGATATTTTCTGAAACTAAAATTTTGTTTTTAAGCAATACGTATTGTTTTTAAAATTTGAAAATAAGATATGCCAGATTATGAGTAATGAAATAGAAAAAAATAACCTTTAAGTTAGGAATATTTATTTATTTTACTTCTGCGTAAATATTTACTAAAATGTCTTCATTAAAATAATAATTGAAAAGACATATATACTCGAAAAACAAATCTAAAAAATTCTATGCATTTAAATGAATTATTTATATGATTTCTCAACAATGATTACTTTGAAACGTATCCGATATCATAATTAATGTTTGATGTTTATTTTTAAATGCATATTACATCGATATATTAATGTTTACTTTTTCCAAGACTGATTTTTACATCATCATTAAGGCAATCTTAAAATCTTTAATAGCTTTTGATGGAAAATCATAATCAATTTTTTGCCAATTTATAAAATTTTCAATATCTAAGACAATTAATTTATCAACAATAAAACTATTTTTAAATGTTAAGTCTGAATTTAGCACCTTTATTCATTGCATCTCTTAGTTTTTGAACCTCTACTGTATCGAAATTTCAAATGATAATAATATAAAATGGTATATATCATATATATATCATTATAATTAATATCAAAATAACATGATGATATTTCTCATTAATATATTCTTTTTATAAACATTACCGAAACATATATGATTAATTTTTTATAAGTTATTAATATAATTAGTAAAATACGACTCATTTTTTTATACATAAAAGTATTTTTAGTATTGAGATTTTAAATATAAGGATTACATTCTTATGTTTACTAAGATTATTAAAATTAATATTATTAAGGGATTTATTGATAAATTTAGTAGTATAATATTCTAAATTTTTTTTTTAGTTTCTGTATATACGAAACAAAATTCTTTATATATCCGATGAGTTATCAAATTAGGGGGGGTGAGACTTCATTCTAGGTATCATGGTCACGAATTAGCGGCAAGTGTTGCTTCTGTTGAGTCGTGTTTTCAAACTCCTAATGCCACTAATGACCCCCCCTGTAATGGGGTTGATGCAACTTAAATCTGTCAAGGTCCTATTTCTTCCCATCAGCATGGAGTGGAAGTCTAGAAAAGGACGTGTCGTGGTTGATCAACTATGGATCAAAATTATGAGGTCCGTCACCAATAGCCCTTCTGTTGCTATCAAGAGTGACATGAATGAACAATCAATCAAAAAAATAGAATCAATGTCTTAAAACATCATTTTATTTTTTATCATTTTTGTCAAATAAAATTCTTCAAGCAAGAATAAGTCATAAACTAAACAAATTTTTCAATTTGAGGAAAACATATAAAATAAGATATCATTAATAAAATTCACGGGAGCTATCATGAAATAAATTAAGGATATAGGTCGATTAGATCCACTCAAGGTTATAAGGTAAATGCTGATATTTTAAGAATTTGTTGTACACATACGTTTATTATAAAAGAAAAAAATATTTTCAAGCAGAATTCCTCTAAAAAATGACAATAGATTGGAATTCAAGAATTTTATGCTGTTGACCTTATGGCTGGTTGGTGACTCAATTTGACTTAGAATTATGATTTTAATAATTTTTTGAAGACATTTTCAAATGATGTAATCAACGGTCTATGTCATTGTATTTTGGTTTTCTTGGCATGCTTGCAAAACCAAGCAGTTTTCAAATTGTAGTGATATTCTTTTTGTTTTGTATTATATTGTAGTATCTAGTGTTTTTTTAAATGTATGAGTTGTAACAATAGTTATGTTCCCTAAATTCATACTTAGTGCAATTATACATACGATAAATAATTTATGAGTAATGCTTAGTTCTTTCTGAAACAACAAAACCTGTTCTAATAGGGATTTTTTGTGATCTAATTACAAAGGAAATAATTACAAACAAATGTTATTTGGAACAAAACTGATGAATATTTTCATAACTCTAAAGAAAAAAAAAAGGCCTGACAGGAATGGAGTTCATACAAGCAATTGTAATTATGAAATGCTGAAACCTAATGAGAAAATCTTAATTTTTTTTTTTCAGATTTCATGCAAACTGTTCAGTTTAGTATATTATTGAATATAAATAGAATATAATTATTCATTTTTTTATTGTAGCTCATTTGTTTTGTATTAATTTTGAGTTACTTATTTTTACCAATAAATCATTGTAAATGTTATACTTTATTGTTTTTTAATCATAATTGCTTAAGTTTTAAAAACTTAGTGAAATAAATTCAATATTCAGAACTTTCTAACCATGAATAGATTTTATATTGATTGATTGCTCCCCTCTTCCAATTTCTAAAGTATACTTTAAGTATTCAATTTGATGTACAAAGCATTGACAAATATAAGATTTATGCATTTTTAAATGACATATTATATATATATATATATATATATATATATACATTAAAAATTTTAACGTTATATTTTTGATATTAGGATATCTCAACATACTTTTCTTAAAAAATTATTTTGATGTGAACATATATTAAAATATTTAACTTTATTTTTTGATATTAAGATGTATTTAGATATTTAATGTTAATATAGTACATGCCGATCCTAAATTGAAGTTTATTTTTATAAATCTACACTATTACAACCAATTTTTTTAAAGCTAAGACATATTAAATTTCTTTCAAAAAGGTTTCATGTAATTTGGATTTTTACATACTGTCTGTTAAAAGTAGATAGAAGAAAGAATATCACCCATTAATATTAAATTTAGCTACCGTCATCATCCAAAAAAGCAGACGAAGAACGAATCTTAAAAGCTTCCAACATAATATATTTTAAATATAAAAAAGATAGAATAAACATTATGCTATGTGATTTATCCATTGCACAAAATATGTAAATAATTTGTCTATTTTTATCAGTAGAAGAAAACACTTTTCTATTTATCGGTTCAGACAGTTTGATATATTGGAACATATGTAATTTAAATTGGAGCTTCAAGGAGATCAAATATCATCTTAAATATAAAATTACACATGCAACTGTTTGATGTTAAAAAAAGCACGTTCTTTCCGAAATATAGGAAGATGAATAAAATGAACAATTTCCATGTTCCAAAGTTAAGAAATGTTCAAGAAAAAATGTAGTAAAATAATAATAAATCACACTTGATATTTGAAATTGTGGCTATAATCGTATTTTGGAGCAATATAATTTACAATTATCTAGCGACGCTATGGTATCGTGTGTATTCTACAAGGAGTAAGTATTCCTAATCAACTTTTACCGATGTGGATTTAAACACCATTTTGTACTTTTAGAGTTGGTTAATTGTTAACTGCATGAGGATTATTTTTTTACACTACATGTTAACCAGAAATTTGTATTCACAATTGCTTTATTTTGAAAATTGTAAGAATTCACAAGGAATAACTTTAATTTTGAAATATATTCCTAATTTAGTACATTAAATATATACTATTGTAGCAATTAAATAATTAGTAATTAAAGAATTGTAAAAATTAAAGAATTCCGAATTAGTTATTTGTAAACATTGTTGTAATACCTAAATAATTATTCATACTTATTGATGCACATAATTAAAATTTCAAATAAAATAGAGGAATCCAGCTTTTCTCGACAAAGATAGCAATTAATGAAATAAAGTTTTTGATAAAATGTTTCAGATTCAGGATTATATTTATTATGTACAAATATGTAACATTTAGGAACTATTATAATCATTGATCTGTAAAGCATTTAAAGTAAAAAACACTTCTCCAATTTCTTTCATGAACTGGCTTACTTAAATCATACTTCTTTAGAGTATGCATAAATAAACAAGTCAATTTTTAATACAAAGAGTTAATTTTTTTTACATATCTCTTGAAACATGTTTTTTTCTTTCTCCAATTTACAGATTTATGTTTGAGAATATGTATTTGTTTCTTAAGCATTATTAATAAGGCTGTTCGAGTTTTCTTTTTTTTTTTTTTTGTAACAAGAGAAGATTAATTATACTAAAAATCCATTAATCAACACATATAACATAAAAAAAATCTATAATTTGTTTTCCTTTCCATCCCATTAGATACACAAATTTTGAAACTTGCTAAAAAACTGTTGCAGTAATGTATATATTTCTCTGAAATTATTGGCAGAATACCATACTTTGTGTTTTGATATATTTTAAGAATTTAACAGAGAAACAATATTAAAAAAAGATAACAATAGTTAATCAAAATGTCTCTAATTTTTAAAATTTAATAGAAAGCATTTCGATATATTTTACTAATGTCACTTCAAACACTTTTCTTAATTTATTTTGAAAAATGAAAATCAATAGTTGCTTTCGGGATTTATGCACAATGTAATTGTATGAAGAAGTAATTAATCTTATTATTAAACTTTATACGTCTTCAACATAAATACATCAAATTTAGCTTTTCTTTAAAATTATTCAGGAATTGTACCAAATATTTTAGCTATAGAAATCAATAATGCATTGAGCTTAACATTTTCTCAAATTTTTCAATGTGTTTCATGTGTTACTTTTTAGTGAACACAGAAATATTTAATAAAATGCGTTTCCTTTACGTAAAAAACATAAGGAACAAACATAATGCTTTCAAAAATGATTGCCTTAAAATATAAATTAAAACTTCTTTTTTGAATCACTGAGTTTTGGAACGTTTTCTGAAGTCATATTATTTTTAATTATTAATATTCTATCAAACGCAATGTAAAGTACGAAGTGAAGTTTAGTGAAGTTCTATTCCAGAGAATAGTTTTTTGTGAAATCAGAATTATATGAATGTCATTTTTATACCACTCAATGCATCAAAGACTTTTTTACTCTGTGGTAGTTTTTAAATATATTAGCATATAGATATATAGATAGATTAATGATCTTCAACTCATATTTCAATAGTATAAATATATATATATATATATATATAACATATATATATATATATACTTTATAACAAAATAACAACGCACCAAGAAGAAGTTGTCCGAGGGAGTCATAACTTGGTGGAGGGAAAATTATATACAGAATAGAAAATGTATAAAATTTTAGAAAAATGAATGATTTATTTCAGAGTTACGTAGTTACAAAGCAACGAGCTCAATAAGGTGTTGACCCACCCCTTGTCTGGTAGCTAGCTCGCACACGACATGGCAAAGAGAAATGAAACTCGCTGATGGTCTCCTGCAGTATTTCTTGGCACATTTGCTCCAATTGACGGGCTAGGTCATTAACATTCCCTGGTAGATACAGTCGCCTTCCCATCATATTCCAGACATGTTCGATTGCAGAAAGATGGCCAAAAAAGTGTTTTACAAGCTGTAAGACAGTTCATAGCAACCCGTGCCGTATGTAGTCTGACAGTCTATGAAAAATAAGGCAAGGATACGGCAAAAGGAAATGGTAGATAAACTGGTCTCAGTTTGTCGTTCACGTACCACTGTACTGTAAGTGTGCCTCTAATGAGGACCAAAGCGGTCCGGCAATCAAGAAAAATGACAACCCAAACCATAAATCCTGGTTGAGGACCTGTATGGCGTGCAATAGGGAAATCAGGATTGGCATGCTGCCCTAGGCGTCTTCAGACACGTCTTCTATGATCGTCAGGACTATTAGCAAGATTCTTCGTTAAACACTATATATCCTCACTGAGCATCATTCCAACCTGATAGAGCAGTGTGCAGACGGGAGTGTCAGGTGGCGTAGCGATCGGTACGAGCGTAAATTTTGTTGTATCAGCCGTCTGTGAAAGGTCATGGTGGAAACTTATGTGCGGGTCGCACGCCTGATGGTTGATAACGATGAATCAACTGATCCAATCAATGACAGCTGATCTGACAATCACTCTGTCCTCCCGATCTGTTGTGTCCCTACATCGACCGCTACTATCATGAACCTGAAATGTGCCACTGTCTTCACATTCTTGCCAGCATCTTCTAATCGCCGTACCGCTTGGGCCCATATGCCGGGTATCCGATTTGGCCGATTTGATAATGAGATGTAGAATCATCTCCTTAGAATTACCAAGGTAAGTAGAATCCCTGAATGTAATGTTTGGTTAGACATGCGATTAGTTATCCTCTCCGTTTATTAATTTGTTGTGGTGCAGCTTCTTCAAACTGTGAATAAACATGTTAAACTATTTGAAGCTATTGAGTGATTACACCTAATAGATCCAAGCGATTTTATTCCGTTGCAGTTTCAATCAACTGTATTTTAAGTGTACCGTCGTGTAGATTTACAATTAAAGTGATGCGTTTTATAAAATGCTATAAAAATTAAGCCAGAATAAAAGAATAATTAATTAGGCTAACAATAACACTTTTTTATCATTATGTATATTTTACGTATCGCCTCTTCAAACAAAAGTTTCTCTACTTCGTTGCATATATGCAACAATATCTTCAAAAGTACTATAAAAATAATTTATTACCATAATGTACTTTTCATAATTCTGAAAATTATTTGAAGAAAATATTACGAATAATCAATCATCTCACTGCAACAGAATTCACAGTTTTCATTTCTTTCTACAGACTTTGCAAAGGAAAAGGTTTTATGTTTAGAAAGAAAGGAAAAAAATTAGAAAAAAGAAATCCTCAGCAAGAAAGCTATCAAAAGTTTTCTCATTCAGCACACATAAACAATTTATGAAAAAATGAAAAGTACTGAAGATCTAACAATACAAACTCTTTTAAAATTCTTGAAAGATACTTTTCTCCATTATTAACATCCTCAACGAAAAATGATAAAAGAAAAATAAATAGTAGAATATAAAGAATCAGATTTCAAACCAGAAAATGTTATAATAACGAAGATTTTGAAAACCGTTCCTGTATGATACCATCAAACCACTAAAAACATCGTAGATTTTCTTAAAAGGTAAATATTCAGTTTTTCTGGATACTTTGAAGATAAATTGTGTACAAAAGTCAATGCTTTTTTCCTGTTAATGTTGTCAATTTAATATCCCATTTTGCGCATGAAGAGAAAAAAATCGCTTGACAATTCAAAGATTTTAAAAAAAAGGGATAGACATATATTCTTACAAAATACATTGTCAATGAAAAATTATAAAGATATAGGAAAATTAGTGTATCAGGGCGAAAAATATTTAACAAATAAATATATTAAAGAAAGCGTAGATTCATAATTTTTTGAATAAAAAGTTATTTCCATTTGAAATATAGTAAAAGTGTTCAATTTAACGTAACTTTAGAGAAACTAAATTTAAAACATAACAATTTTTAATCTGAGAAAAATATTTTAAATTTAGGACTTTTTCAATGTTTGAAAATAAAGTTTAAACATATTTTTAAAATAACTAAACAGGTTTTGAATAATATAAATGTTTTAGCTAAACTTTTTTTAACATTTAAAAATATAAACACAGTTTCAAACAAATTATAAACATAATAAATGTTAAACTTAACTTTTATTAATATCAAAAAAGAAAATATTTAAACAAAATATTTTTAACGTTAGAAAATGTATTTTTAAACATAATTTCTTTTTTTTTAAGCAGATATATTTTTAAACAAGACAGCTTTAAAAAATACATCTCATGTAGCAATGTAAAATAAAGATAAAACAATTTCTTTCAATAGCAGCTTGAGCGAATAAAAAACTACTTTGGCATACATGTTCTTAGAAACATGACATGTTTCCTTTGCTTTAATGAACTAAAGATTAAAAAAAATAGTAACTATATCAACAATATCTTTTCTTTGAGGATTACATATAAAGTAAAAATTTACAAAAAATGGCATTTTTTATATGTAAATGAAAATAGATTATAAATGAGCTTTTCTAGATAATTACCTAAATAATAACATTTTATAATATTATTTTTAACTTTAAATCGCATATATAATATAAAATGAATAAAGTGTACAAAATTAATTGCGTAAACTGTAAAACTAAAAAGAAAACTAATGAGTTTGCAAGTACTTTTTCTGTAAAAGATAATAAGCATCTGGTAAAAAAGAAAATACATAAATTATAAGCACATAAAATAACTGAATAATTATATTCTTCTAATACTGAAAAATTAGAAGTTAATTTAAAAAATAAAATTATAATTATAACAAATTTCAAAACATGTTAGAAACAATAATATATTCATTACCATTTTTTGAAACTTTGAAAAACTTTGAGTAACAATGTTTACGTAAAAAAAAATTAAGTTCACATAGAATTTAAGAATGTTATTTTGAAACACAGCAATTAAATGATTGTTTTTCAATTTTAAAAAACAATAATTTCTTTAATATACATATTACCGTTATGAAAGTTTAAAAAAATAACTGTTTCGTATTTAGCATTATTGTCAAATTCTAAGTCTATCTTTGTTCACCAGAAAATATATAGAAATAAATTATAAATGTAAAGAAATTTTTGGGACAAGTTTAGTTCAAAACTAATAGTTTTAAAGAGGACAGTAAACCTAATAAAAGAAATCTGATGGATTCATGTATCTTAGTAAAAAAAACATATAAAATTAAGTTATAAAAGAATTGTCGGTTATATATAAATTCTAACTTCATATTCAAAATCAACTATATTAATAATAAATGTAATTTTTTCAATAGAATTCTTTTTTATACTGTCAATCAATATAATTATTCTATAAAGTAAAGTTCTTGCACTAAGCAATCCAAAATAATTAAACGAAGTGCAAAATTACTAACCATCTATCAATTTGTTCGAAATTGATTTACGCATTCAGTACGAAATGATTGTCTTAAATGAAATAATATTTAATAATTTATAAAAAAAATTATGTGTAATAGAATAAAAAAAAACTATATTGTACTTTAATGTTTTAATGTGTTAAAAATCCTAATTTAACTTATTCAAATTATATTATTTCAACTAATTTTTTTAATTAAATGAAAAATGTAATGTTTGAAAAGTAATCGCAATAATTTTAATGTTAGAAAAGAAGTTTTGAAATTCAACTAAATATTATTCAATCAAGCATAAGTAACTTTGCGTAAAACATAACAAGGATTTGAGATTTTGTAATTGTTTTCAATTCATTTATTCAAATAGTATTAATTCAATTAATTCTTTAATAAAACGAATAATGTATTTTGAAAATTAATATTATAATTTTAATGTGTTAAAAAATAAATTTTTAAACTTCAACTAAATAATATTCTATTAAATATAAGCATTATTGAGTAAAACAGAAAAATAACATACGAGTAAGAATGACTCTAAATAATTCATTTAGCTAAACGATAAAAGTAGAGTTTAAAAATAAACATTATAATTTTAGTGTTATGAAAAATAGTTTTAAAGTATCTAAAAAATGTCGAATCAAATATAATCAACTTTGCATAAAACATAACTTCTTCACTGGTTCAACAGCTCTGGATGGACCCAGGACTTCTTCAGAATTCTTTTCCAAGCCATCTTATTTTTGGCTAAGGTTTTCCAATTTGTCACCTTAGTAGTTTTCTACTCAGTCAGTCCCAGTTAAGTTTTTGTCTCCCTTTTTTTGGGTACCAGACGATTTATCCAAGATCTTTTTAATGGTTCTGAAAGTAATCCAAGCTTATTAAATGTTCTGCTCATTTAATCCTCTATATTGGTATAAAATTGATACTATCTGACTCTTTAAATATTTTGTAAATTTCTGAGTTAGTTATTCTCCAATAATTATCATATTTAATTCCACCAAATATGCTTCTAAAAAAGTATAGCGAGAGTCTTTTTTTTTATTTTTCTTAGCCATTGCTAAATATTTTAGCAGCGTATGTGAAAACAGGCCCAATTAAATTTTTGCAAATGAGTCATTTGTTTTTTCTGCTGCGAAATTAGATTTTAAATATTTAATCCAAAATATTTTTTCTGCTAACAGATGTGATTCTGTTGCAAAACTCTGCGCTTTGTCGTTCAGTGCTTTCATTTCTCAGTCTAAATATTTGAAGCTATAGATAATTTCAAACCTATATTCTCCTATTATAATTAATTTGGTATATGTTATATTGTTGATTTTATTTTGGCTAAGGACAAGATACATTTTACTTACTTCAGCTTCCAAAGAAAGGAAGTCCGATTTAAGTGCTACTGGAGTCCGTGATACAGAAGCAATGCCATCAGAAAATGCAAAAATCTGCACATATTTATTGAAATGTGTTCATCTGTTGTTAATGTTGGGATATTTTATAATCTGTTGAAGATCGAGATAGAACAAAAAACAAGCCAATGCATGCGCCTGTTTGAGTCCATTTAAAGCGAGAATAGAGCCTGACAGGTTGTTATGAATTTTTGAACCTTAGTTTAATTTCACTTAAAGTGATAGAGACCAGTTATATTGGTTTTTTGGGTATGTTAAGCGATTTCATTGACTCTATAAAGAATTTCCTATTTAATGAGTCATAAACTGTTTTAAAATCTATAAGCAAATAGCGTGTATTATTATAAATTAACTTCTCCTTTCCATGATTTGTCTTATATTGAATATCTGTTCCATAGATCATCTTCCCTTATGGAATCTACATTGATACCAATCCACATTGAACACCAATTTTTTTTCATTATAGGAAACTAATCTATTGAATAGTTTTTAAAGTATACTTTAGAAAAGGTGCAGAGCAGATTCATACCTCTATAATTTGAGCGTTACAAAATATGTATAAGACTGATGATGTTTTTTCTTCTTCTTTCCTCTGGTAGGACTTCAAGGTTTCATACGAACTCTATTTCCACAACTTTTTTATAAGCCGTATTCTTATGAGTTCTGAGGGAATGGAATCTGAGCCTGGAGATTTGTTGATTTTAAGTTTGTTAATCCCTTCCTTAACTGCTATTAAGAATGGCTCTATAACGACTAATTGTTTAAAACAAACATTAAATTGACCCAAATTTTAACCACAGTGTTACCATTCAACAAATCGTTTAAGTACTCGTTCTATAGGTAAACTTCCTTGCTGTCATAGAGAATATTATTATTTTCTTTTTGTTTCTACATCAGATACTCTAAGCTTAAAACCCTTTCAACTAAAACCTACTTCACGAAAGAAATATCTTCTTTCGTTAAGCTTCCTCAGATATTCAACATTTCTTAGCTTATCTTAGAATAAAAGCCGGAGAATTTTCTTTCGATGTATCCTAGCCTTCTCACAACCCTATACTGATCTTCTTATGTAGCCCCTTATGTAGCATATTTTCATACACCACTACTATTTTATGATGCCAACATGCATTCCTGGTTATACTAACCTTTTGATTTGGATTTATCAATACTTTTCAGTATAGTATTAGCTGTATGCATGATCGCATATTTTAGTGTACTCCATTTAGTTTCCACAATTTCGATTTTAAAGTAGATTTTCGATTTTAACTCTTCATTCAGATTACCCAGGAGGTTTTGCATAGTTATATCATTTTTTAACTTTTCACAATCAAACCGCTTCTGACTTTGTATTTTTTTCTAGCGAGAGCTTGACATTTTAATTTTACGCTTAGCAATAACCAAGTAGCAATCGAAATCACAGGTTGCACCTCGATAAGATCTAACGTCTGAATATCTGATACATGTCTAGAATCAATAACATGGTCAATTTGGTCCTGCGTTTCCTGATCAGGTTACCATGTGCATTCTTTCATAAGTGTGCTGCATACGGCAAACAATTTTCAGCAGTAAAGTATATCAAACGTCGTCCATCATCAATGGTACTATCGAGTTAACTGTATTTTCCAGTCACTAGTCTAAATTCATCTTCGATGCTATTTTGGTATTCATATCTCCCGAAATGATGTTAACATCAACCCGTTCACTCCCAGCGTATCATATGCGATACTCTCGTGTTTTCTTTCCTGTGCCCAGCATATCACATAAGATACGCTCCAAGAAAGTCTGCTGCAGACCAACGTATTAATAGAGATACACTTGATGAGAACGTTTTATTTGATTTTTTTTTAATGTTACTTACCGCGGAGTTACAATACCGCGAAATCTATAAAGATAGGTTATTTGGAGTGTTGACCTTGGTGATAAGGGCTTGGATTTCACTTCTGGTTTTCAGGAGGGGGTAATTGCTAAAAGAACGTGTTGCGGTGCTGCTCTTTGAATGTATTGACATAATTTAAAGGGTGCACTTGCTTTCGGATTGCTTTTTCTTCCTTGCTTGCTTCTTATAAGTTCGAATGAGACTTTATGGCTGTTTATGGGGTTCAGAGCTTTTAGTAGCACATCCTCTCAGCTTTTCGTTTCATTCGGTCGGTTTTTATTTGTAGCGACAGTCATGACGAAAAGAAAGTATTTATTTGATACTCAGATTTACGAATTAACGAATGAATTTGACAGTGATGTTAGCGAAAATAATCAAAATCGGTTCATAGTCATTAAATGAAAAAAATCAGGACGAAGAAGATGAGCTCTTTGCTCAAAATCTTGCATGAAGCGTCGAAAATTGACAAAATATGAGTGTAAGACATTTGACATTGTACTATGATTGAAGATTTTTTTCCTTATAAAAATACCATACAGCAAAATGAGATTCATTTTTTTTATATCTTAATATTCCATGTAATGGTACATCACTACATCATGAAATTTATGTAACAAATGTAAGTATATTTTGCATTTTCTTAAAAGATATGATATTTTTATGTAATAATTTTATGTACAAAATATACAATTTTCGATTAAATCTTTATTTCTTTCGTATATATTAAGTTTAATACATTTCAAATAATATATGTAAAAACCAAAATATTTTAATAAATAGCCGATTTTAGAGGAATTTGTTTCGCGAATTAGGCTTAATTTCTAAAATCATTTGGGCACAGCGTGACACTCCGCAGCAAGAAACAGGGGTTTCAGAGAAGCACTTCTTTTTCTCCCTCCGGTAGCGAAAGGGTTAAGTGTGTTCAAGACAGATTCTGTAGAGCATATAAGGATCTTCAAAAAAGAGTTTACATTCTTCCTTGAATAAAAACTAAAGTTCAAAAATTAATCACAGGTAATTTTTTCAAATTATGTTTATGAATTTAATTCATTTAATTAAGCAAAAAAGTAATCTGCACATTATTTATATTATTTGAAGTATTTATACCGCAGGAAAATTGAACTATTCAAATAAAAAAATCCATCTACCATCTTCTCAAGGAAGAACAAAAACTTGTGATTAAAATTTATTTCCATATTTAATCAGTGTAGAAAAATTGTTTTAAGTTATAAATAATATTTCACCCATTATGAACAACTTTAAACGTAATAGAATTAGAACTTGCCTTTTAATTTAATTCTTTTTTAATATTAAAAAAATTGAAACTAATTTACATAAATTATATTAAATCAGTTAATTCATTGAGTATAGTTTCACGTTAAGTATAATAATCTTAATGTTAGGAAATTTTTCAAGAACTGAATAATATACAATCTAGCAACTTTGCGTGAAAACATATCTTCCGATTAAATTTTTTTTCCCATTTTTTATTCAAATTATATTAATCCAATTTAATTAATTTTAATTAACATGCATATGTACACAACTAGATAATTGGTACGCATATAATATTACTTTATAAACTCAACATGAATCAAAAACTTAAGATAAGATAATGTATGATATTACATTAGAAGGTAAACTTCTCAACATAATAAAATAAGATACGGAGCAAACTTTGGGCCCCTTATCGGGTAGAATGTCACTTCTGTTCAAACGAAATATGAGGAGATATGAGTGGTGAGATGATTCCATACTCAACACCGATGCTTACTAATATTACTAATATTCAAACATTTTTTGATGGAAAAATCGTTAAAATTCAATAAAATGTTATTCTTACATTTCATGTTTCATGTTTTTCTCGCATTTTCACATCTATAACACCCATGCAGCTAAAAGCATCTGACTTTCTCTATCATGTTTCAAAGATAAGACTAGTTCTTATTAAGGAGTAAGGTTCTTCCTTTCAAGTTTAGTTTAGGTTTCACTTTATAATTTGCTTTCCAACCCTTCTAAAAATTGTTTTCTCACCTACAAATATAACAGATTTCCTAAACTGTGGAGGCTTTTAAATGTAGTTTTTTTATGTGAATTGTTTTCTTCAATAATAAGTGTTTTTTCTAGTTACTCATCCATGAAAATTTGGCTTTCTAAATTTTTCTGAATTTCTGTAATGGCAAACTTGTTAAACTTCTAATCCAATAATAACAAGATAAAATCCAATATTTCAAACGATTCACAGTTCCTTATTTTCAGAAAAATGCCTCAGACGCTCTGCAGACTCTCAGCTTCTTTTCAATTACATTTATCTTTTTGTACTTCGAAATAATATTATGAACTGTAGATTTACTTTCTATTTTCTTCTCAGTTTTTCTATGATTCCATTAATGTATTATAAGTTTTCTAAAGTCAATAAATTATTCCGAAATTTTTTACACTTTTATTACATGTAGATTTTAAATACCAAACTTTGAGCTTCAAATCAAACTTCAGAAGGAGATAAAATCTTTTGGTTTTGCGCCGATTAGCTTTGAATTAATTTAAAATTGAATATTTCTATAATTCAAAGTGATGAATATAATTATTAAAAATAAAAAATAATCTACGCTACCTACCTCATTTAAAAATTGTTGTATGTTATCAACTAAGAACTTTGTAAATTATTCTTCTATTAAAAAGTATACTTGAATATGAGATGAATAAAATATAAAATTCAAAATTTTATGTTGATTTGTGCTTAATATTAACTCCACAAAAATTTTCCTCAATCGCCTCTAAATTTTGACATAAGGTTCAAATCTCAATCCCGTGGGTTTTTACATTGGCAACAAGAATTTCGTCTTTATTTCTAAATAATAATTTGACTGTATTGAATAGTTTATTGCAATATAATTCTAAGTATAACTGAGCCACAGCAACGCCTGATCGGGTCTGCTAGTATATATGTATATATATATATATATATATATATATATATATATATATATATATATATATATATATATTCTTAAAATATGAAGAAATTTTTATTTACTGAGTATTATAGAAAAGAAAAAGAAAAATCTACGGTTTAGATCAGAGCATGAGGTAGAATTATTTACGTTAATTTTCGGTTTAATAACACAGAATCCCTTTCGAAGTAAATTATGTCAAAAGTGTGATGTGACTGTTTATTCATGTCGCTCTGAAAAGCAACACGAGAGCTAATTGCGGGATATCTCGTAATTTTTAGTCTTTATCAAGGAACGAGAATGACATCCTCCTCTTTAAACTTCCACACCACGCCAATGGGAAGACTTTGAGCCTCGTCAGATTTAAAGAGCATATGTCTTGGTTACACGGCATTTCCTAAGTGGCAACAGAGCTCGAATGCGTGACTCAAAAACCTCCGGCCACGAGTCCATGACCATGACCACTAGGCTACAGGGGCCATCTTTGTCAACAAAAACCTATGTTTTCTTGGGGGCTCAGTGAGTTTATGGAGTATTCAGAAACTTGAAATGAATTTATGAGTGATAAAAATAAAATAATCAATTTGTAGTTATTTATAAATTTAAATGTAAAGAAAAATACAAATGCTGTTAAAAGTTCGTTGTGTGCAAGATTGATATTTCTACTTTGTAGACATGTAAGAACAACAAACTGCATTTAACATTTCTCGCAGGAAATAGTCTATTTAATACTTTGTGCACTTCGAAGTAACTGTGTTATTGTTCCTTTAAAGATACTTTAACTGAAAATGAAAGAATACTCTTTTGAGCATCTATTATAGCAACTCTGGATATCATGAAAGTTAGGATAATGCGAATTTTCAAATTTTTAAAACTATAGATAACATAGGTTAGAGGCTCTTAGAAATGATGGTTCTTGTAATTGAAAAGTGGCTAATATTATAATCAAGCAAGTTATAAAACATTAACCATATATTATGAAATCAAGGACATAAGTTGTGTTGAAAAATAATGCACCAATAATTAAAATAATGACAAAAATGTAATGTATTTCAAGTTAAAAAATTAACAATTGCATCGAAATCAAAATTGAATAAAATAAACAATACTTACTCTATCATAAAACGAAATTAACTGTTATTCCCTAATTACAGTGAATTGTAAACAGAGAATTAAATTAAGAATTAGATCATCAAGAATTATATAACTGCAATAAAAATGTAGAAATTAAATTAACTTAAGAAACAACTTAGCAAAGCATTGTGATTAAAATAAAATGCATTAGTTGTTTTAGTTATAAAAGTAAAATAAGTAGTGCCGTTCTTATTAATTACCTATTGGAGATGAATTCCTCTCTCAAATGAACATCATCAATCACGGCACTCAAAAAATATTGCTACAAGCAAAAATGTACTGCAAAAGCACTGAAGTATTGCAAATATTCGTTCGTTTGCATTAAGTATTTTCAAAGTATTTTTATTTTTAAGTGAAACAACCAGGATAACAGAAGTGAAGTATATTTTTTTATCTAAAGAACTTCACTTTATTCGCAAAATGAATATGTGTTATTAGTGTCGTATTATATTTCATGGAATCTCCACGTATTATTTTACTTAGATAAAGCAATTAATCAAACAATCCGATAAGAGCTCATACGTAAACAATTATTGACGAAATTGTAAATCGATTTCAATTTTATACATATAGCTATAAGAATTTAATTATCTTATCATACAAAGAAACCTGCCGAAAGAAAGAAACAAATACTGACAAAAACATAAATCTATGTAAATTTTACAATTATAGCTGTATGTATTTTATTATCTTATACAATAATAATAACAATCATATATATATATATATATATATATATATATATATATATATATATATATATATATATATATATATATATATATATATATATATAGATTATTTAAAAAAATGAAATGCATATTAGAAACAAAATATAAAATGTACTTAAATAATAACAGTTCAAAAAGTTAAAGGGGAAAAAATACTAATACTTTAGAGCACGAGCTAGTAAAACAAGCTGTAGAATAATTGTAAAATCAGAATCAGATCCTCCTCGCATTGAAGAATCCAATATACTTTGCGAATGCGATTGCAAAATAGGAACTGAGGAATCTTCCCGATAACCGGAACTTAAGAAACTTAAATAGAAATACATAAAGTGGAGCCTGGAAATATTTAAAAAGAAATATTAAATAGTAGTGGATAAACAGTTAATTGCAGAAACTGACGCGTAACCTGAAATATATTTATTTATACATTTATGCGATCGTATAAAACAAATTATTAATTATTTCGCAATAAAAACAAATGTCCTTCATACACGTAATTATGTATTTCTTTAGAATATGTTAAACATTAAAAGAGGGTGTTGTTCTTTAAATATTTTTTCTCGAATCAAAAAAAAAAGTATTAAACGTTAAAGCAGGAACTAAACAAAGTATAATTACCAAAAATGAGGATTTATTAAAATACATTTCTTTGAATTTAACCTATTATCTTTAAGAGAAAATTTCAAAGAAATATATTAAAAATAGGGGAAAAACACGAAATAAATACAGAAGGACTTCGAGAAACTTGAATTTCGTTTCTAGGCTCAATTGCCTTCATCCAAACTTCTGTCAAACAGACAGAAATGCATTTTGTGGAAACTTCTTTCTCAGGAATCCTATCCAAACAAAGCTCAAAACGAGTAAAGAAACTTACAAATGTCAGTGAAAATCTTCGAATAAGAGTTTTCTTTCTTCAAAAAGTATTTTTCTCCCGAGCATATCAAGAGGAATTGAATAAGTAATGGAGAAAAATACCTCCGATTCAGCTGAAAAGTTCCCTCTTTCGTGGTCAGAAAGTAAAATAAAAGGCAGAACAGAATAACTTAAAGGAAATCAATACAAATACATTGGCTTTGAGCGACGTGGGTTTCAAGAAAAAGGTTCCTGGTGTGTTTTCACGAAGAATTTCAAGAGCAAATATACTGAAGAGTTTGTGACTGCAGTAGAAATAATTTCGAGATAATACAAATGTTCATTTTTTTTATATTTACTACATTTAATTGAATTATTTAATAATATTATACTGATATGGTTTGCTAAAAATCATTTTTACAATTAATAATTTTATATTAATTGTTTTTCTATATTTTAATTTATTTTTATTCTAGTATTTTATACTTTTGAATTCTTTTAAGCAGATAGACCACCAATCTGTCTCAATTTCATGGATTTCATACCTTGTTATTTGTATTCAGGAAATTTTCAAGTATTGATGTGTCTGTCAAGAAATAATTCATTATTTCTCGTTTTAATTCTGATTTGGTATATAATTATTCATTAAGAATATCAAAATTTGACATATCTTTTTTGTCTTTCCGAGGAGCTGGTGCAATAAATTCTTTTTTAGCTGCAACAAAACTATTCGATTAATTATCCACACAAATAAAGGACTGCACTCCCTTGTAAATAAAAATACTGTGTTATTAACATCAATTTAAATATAACATTAAGTTACACATCACTCTACAATACACAACACAGGTTACAGAGGAGAGCGAAAAGTGTTCTAGGATTAAAGTTCGTTTTGTTTCTTAACTGCTCACTCCAATCAACAGCATCCTCTGGCTGGAGTCGCATGGTTTCTGCAGGAAAAGTATCCAGTTTTGAACAATGTCATTTCGCGAAAACTTAGATATTATAAAATGATGATACATAACTACAATGCAACTAGAGCATTGTAATCAAAATGCACATTTTGAATCTCAATTACTCATATTCTGCAATTATTGCTTATAACTATGTGTAGCCCATTAATAACAAATAAATTGAGCTTTTTTCAGTTAATTGATCATTTTCTTATCACTAAAATATACTGATGTTTAAATTTCCGAAAATTCATATTAATTCTAAACTGAATAAGTAAAAGTTCACACAAGATTTTAAAGAAAAAAATTGTGCCTAGGTTTTTATATTTCAAAAGCATAAAAAATAAATCGCACAAAATTTCTGAAATTTTGTAGTTTTTTCGATATGGTTGCCTGACTTGCTTGTTTATACTCACCGACACCATGCGCCATAATACCATTCAAGATTTCCTTCTGTTAAATAGCTTCAAAATTAATATGACGTGGATCCATATGTTAATTTTGAATTCATAAGAAATTGCTAAATTTGCTTAATACAGCATCGAGCTCTCACGTCGTCATTTTGGGTTGATTTGTCACCATGAAGCCTTCATTCCATATTTTACACAAGATGCCAAGAAACTATTCAAATCATGGGTTATTTTCAATGAATCTGCTCTAAGAATTAAGATGATCCAGAAAGGTTATAGTGACGATTTTTTGGAATGCAAAGGGCGCTCCACTCACGGACTTTTTTGGAGAAATGAAAGACGACCACATGTCAATACTACAGTGAGCTATGCTATTCCCAATACCTTTTAAATGACATCGTATCATTAACGCTCTTCACGAGTGTGTAGTGATAAAGGAGCTATACGAAAAATTAGTGAAACTCATTTGAGTTCCTGAAATAATTTTGATTAATACAAATAATTTAAGTTTCGGAGAATAATAATTGGCTCTCTGAAAGAAGTAGAATTGATAAAGTAGCGTAAGATCATACAAAAAGGCACTAATATTTTGTTTAGCCGTATAAAAATTGCTTTGAAAATAATGTAATGCTCTCTTTCCATTATTCAACTCTACAACCAAATCAAAGTCAATAAGCATTGGCACTAATTGAAGATAGATAAGAACACGATAAAACACCGCATTTGAGAGATAACGTCCTTATCAGATAAATATGGTTGTTCGCTCTTGAAACCCACTAAGTGCGTTAATTCTAAATTAGGATTTGTAGCTTACCAATCCATTCGTTCTGATTCAATCACTACTTTTATTAGAATATCACTTCAATCCCCAAAACTAATTAAGATACTTCTATCCGAAGAATAAATATCTGTAAGCAAGTCGTAATTATCTTTCTTCCTTTATTTCATTCAATTCTATTTCATTTATATATCATTATCTCTTATTCACTTCACTTAACTTCCTTATTCATCAAATAAGTATCATTTTGATGGGAAGATATTGTAATTTTATGCATATCAAATAATTATAAATTTTCCAAAGTTAGTGAAAATAAATCATGAATATCTCAATACCACAGTACGGTTAATTATATTTAAAAGTTATAATTACAATGCAGTTAAATGATCATTCTCTTTATAGAAAGTTTCAGTTTTTTGTTGATGTCGTTTTTTGTTTGTTTGTTTCGTTATGTACATGTTGTTTCTTTGTAAAGGATAATTCATGTAGACATCTTCTCTCTTTCTTTTCTTATTTACAACTCCCTCTAATCACATTATATTCATTTCACATCTAGTAGTGAAACCTGTTGCGATGAATGAACAATGGTTTCATCTTAATTTCTTTTCCGATATTTCACTAAACGCGTGTACATTTTAATGGTTGAAGAAATTTGACGCAAATGTTTTTCCGCACTAATCATACATAAATCCAAATTCAAGTCACAAGTAAAAGAAATATACATAAAGATTTCAAGTGATTTTTGAAAGAAACATAAAGGAATAAAATTGATTTTTTTTTCTTTTTATTTTTTCATTAGTTACAAGAAATGCACTAGTAATTTAATATACTGCTGCACAAAGTCGTATTCAGTTTAAAAAAGAAGATAATTTTACTCAAAAGAGAGAAAAAAAATGGGAATCATATAGTGAGTTGTTGTAATTTGTCTCACAAAATATATGGAAGTAGAACTTTACTACAATAATACCAACGGGTAAATTTTAATAAAATTTTATTTTTTCACAGCTTATAATATTCCTACTGTAGTATAATATATAGCTTACGTAAATTCTGAATTGGAATTATAATTAATTATTACAAAAATTGAAATATTTTAAGCAAAAATATATATTTCTTGTGAGTTTGGAAATAAAACCTACTTTTATGTAGAATTTATTGACACAAATACGCTCTTTCTTCTTAACGAGTTTACTTCATAATTTTCGTATGTGAGTTTTAAATATTGACTTTCCTATTTCAACAAGATTATATCGATTGAAATTTTTATTTAAAGATTCGATTTTGTCTATTTATGTGAAATCTCTCATTTTTAATTAAATATATAATTAATGTAATAACTCGTTTTAATTTGTTATTTGTTCGCTCACAATGTATCATAGAAAAAAATCACTGACTGAAAGGTAAAGACCCAGTATTTTTTATTAGTTTATCAAAACATATTCGTGTGGGATGCATAGGAATCATGCTTTTACGTCAAAATATGTGTAGCAAGTCGAAATTTATGAAAACAAATTCTGCCAAATAAATTAAATCTTACAATATTTATATCACGTTTTTTATTTATTTTTATTTTTTTTGATTCATTAAAATTGTTTTGTATATGAAGTTTTCTGACGCATATAAGTGATTGTTTATTATCGTAACTCCAAGTAACAACACGAGGGCTAATGGCAGATTGGCAAGAGGAACGAGTACGGCAAAAGGATTTAGAGCTACAAAGAGGTCCCCGGGAGACAACCACTCCAGCACTCAGCAATTATCGACAAAAGAATATAAGATGTTACAAAATTTCGAAATCAAAAGTAAACAAAGCTTATATTGTATTTACAGAGCAGAAATTGTACATAACAAGAATAAAAAACTAACAGTAGAAATTTTCTTGCAGAAATAAGATATATAATAGGCTAAATAACATAATTCAAAAATCGTCTCCCAACTCGTGAAACAAAATGAAGTATTAGATAAAAATATGTACATATCTACAAGGTACGCAACTATAACTATACAATAAGAAAAATTGAAATATTGAGGAATGTAATAAGAAATTACAACAATTAAAAAATTTGTTGGGTAATTTTACGAGCTGTACGGGAACGGGAATACGGGACTTAAGCTTGAAATGCAAGTAAGGATTTTCATACAAGGACTTTGGCCAATAGGTTTCGCTTAAATAATGGGACAGTTTAAATAAAAATTCCTGGTAAAAGCTCAAGAGAAAATGTAGTGGTTAGCATCTTCAACAAAGCCACAGGAATATAAATTTGCCTTTTTCAAAATAAAACGATTAAAATCACAAATGAAGGAACTATGACCAGTTAAGAAGCGAGTAATGAAACCAGAATTGTTATAAAAACTCAAATTTGGTCTCAGAATATAAGACTATAATCTCACCAAGAAGAGAGAGAAAGAGAGAGAATCTCAGAATATAAACCCGAATACAGATATTACAAGTTGGTCACCAGGCCTTCCAGTCAGAATGAGAGACAGAGAGAGAGAAAAGCTTATTTCTTAAAATCATAACTATGTGAGACTGAGGGGCAGGGACATTCATTGCCTCATCATCAGTGATAGCAATCTTTGAAAATGAATCTGCGGTTTCGTTAAAATGATCTCCATCGTCGGCCCGAACCCAGTGTAAAACAACGTTTTTCTGAATTTCACTTGGTGTGTGTGTGTGAGTGTGTGTGTGTGTCATCAAATTTTCGATCGTTAATTTAACCAACTTCCCATCAAGCTAGAGCTTTGAAATTTTGGGAATCGTTCGTACTCACCTAACAATGCAATATTTAGACGTTTGCGAGAAGTTTTAACTAATATTTCAATAATTTTAATATTCTTTCGCCTCGGCGCTTTTAGGATTGAGGAAAAAATTTCTTTCCCTCTCTGGGAACACCGGACACTCCCCACACCACATGAGGCCTCGTAAAACTATTGTACTCACAAAGTGGAGATACTATCTCCCCTTTACTATCTCCGAGATAGTAAGGGTTGCTGACTTTTAGACAGTAATCATTCGCAAGAAAGAAAGTTTCCAATATTTGGCACCATGTCTTATCACAATAATTTTTTCTGAATTCTGTTTCCCATTTTTTTTTTTTTAATAGAATGACTTACAAATTTTCAAATGCATGTTTTGATTTTATGAGTATTATGAATTTTTTAATACGCTCACAAATATCTCTTTTTTAGTAAATTTTAAAGTTAAAAATAACCAACAGTTTTAACTAATCTATATATATATAAGCGAAATACCACTGACTGACTCATCACGATATCTCTAAAACTATACAACCGATTGACTTGAAATTTGGTACAGTTACTCATTTTGTGATGTAGACGCTCACTAAGAACGGATTTTACGGAATTCTTATCCGAAATGTGATTTTTATCCGTTAATATTTTCTTACTCATAAATTATGTCATTTTTGGCGACTTTATCGCCAAAAATGACATGACCGACGCCAAACGGAATATATATATTTTTTTTTATATGTATTCTGTGCATTGCTACCAATTAAGTTTACTTGGAGGGATTTGCGCGTGCGAAATGGAAATAATTCAATATTGAGGCGCTGATGGTGGATTGGCAAGAGCGGGATTTTGAAAAATACTAACATTTCTCGACTTCTTACGGAGTAGCGCGCACCCAAGACAATCCGCTGAATAGGATGCATTGTAGGTTTATCATATATAATGTAAATGTTGAGCCCCGAAATTCCAACATTTAGAGATTTATCAAAAAAAATATCTTCAATCGCCAAGTCGAAGCATTTCAATGACCTTGCATTGTGAATTGTAAATAGCTATACTATGGTAACCCCAGCTGATTTCTGTCCTTTTTGCTGAGCAAACGATAATTTTTTATTGTTGTGGAACCTAGACGTATGTTTGAAATTTATGAGAAAAGTATTTTATTATTAATAATGATTGATAAATTACATTTGTAAATCTAAACGCTATCTTACTAAGTTATTGAAGTTGGCTTTTAACAAATGAATAATAAAGGTTTGTTATTCATGTCATTGATAAAAAAAAATAAGTAGCTGTCAAAATATTTATTTTGATGTATGCATTAACTGTAACCTAATGTAAATATATTATGCAAAAGTTTTGTTTCTGTATTTTGGCAATTTTTAGTTTTTGGTTTTTAGGAAATAAACGTTTTTGATTTTTTAAAATGGCTGGATATTTTATCGTTTTCAGAATACATAATTATTTTAATGCTATGATTTTTTAAGAGCTATTCTGTCTATTCAATTGCAGTTCCAGATATGCTGCTAGCGTAAGAGTTATCCCTTTGCAATAAGATTAACGTAATATGGGTGACTTTTTGCTAAAAACTTTTATTATATTTTATTTTTTGTTAGTATTTTTTGTTGAATTTTTAAATAATTTGATTTTAAAAAATTAATCTCGATTATATTTTTTAACTTGAAAAGTATTTCATTGTAGGTTAATACAAATTGATATTTCATATTTACTTTTCAGTTATAGTTCTTAATAATGAATGTTGAATATATTTGGATAAATGGAATACCTACTCCTTTCAAAGTTTTTAAAAGTCTTGGCATTGGAGCATGTTTATTTTCTTCTCTGTCTTTGCTGGTGTTCGGTGACACATCGATGGCGTATAAAATTAGAAATATTATTGTTTCTCACGTGTTTAACAACTGGGATCGGTTTAAATGCTACATCCACTAGGCATACCGCCTCATATTCTTTATCTAAAGATTGGTACACCAATAATGTTGATGCGTAATTTAAATCCTCCTAAATTATGTAACAGCACCAGACTCAAAGTGAAAAAACGTAATAGAAGCGACTATTTTTACAGGAAAGTATGAGCGTGAAAAAGTATTCATTCTAAGAATACCACTAATTCCATCAGATTATCATTTTGAATTTAAGCGTTTGCAGTTTCCAGTTAGAGTTTGTTTTGCGATGACTATCAATAAAGCACAAGAGCAGAGTTTAAAATTAGCTGGTGTAGATTTACAAGGTGACTGCTTTTCACATGGTCAATTTTATATGGCATGTTCAAGAATTAGTTCACGTGAAAATCTAATCATCCTTCAACCAGAAAAATGAACGAAGAATGTTGTCTACAGAGAAGTTTTGGAAATGTAGGCATATTATTTCATATTTTTTTTTTATATTTAACTATTTCTAAAATTAGAATAAGATAAAATAATAATGAATGTAATAATTAAGATAAATAAATTGATATAATGAAAAATAAAAATGTAGTTGTCATTCTCAAAAATTGCCCTGCATACAAAATAAAGATAATAGAAATGTAATACACAAAAAAAATTGATTCAATAGCTTTAAAAAATAATAAAATATATATAAAAATGCATTTTTATTTTTTTGTTGTCAATATTTACATGGTCCCGCCATGTAGAATAATGGGAACGCATCGCACTACACAGTACCTCATGGATGATGCGGAATTCTGTTCAACAACAGATTTACTTACTAAATTACATTTTCATTGTTAAACTATTAACAATTAAATACTTTTCTCATATATTTGAAAGTCGTGAATAAGCATTATTACAGACAATCGAGTTCTTAAAATTTTAAATTCAGATTATAATTATCGTTTAAAAATTGAAAATTGCTATTTTACGTATAGGTTCCAAAATATAATATTATCGTCTGCCCAGCGGAGCGGGCGTGTATCAGCTAGTATTTCAATAATTTTCTTTAATAAACTTTGCCACCATATAAAAACGTTGTTTTTAAAAACGTTGGTTTTTATATCGAATATAAAAATCGGAATGAGCTGCTATCTTTTCTTTAATGGCATTAATAAAAACTGATTTATTTTTGGTGTTCTGCAGTAGCAATATTGACTATAAACTGTCGGTATAAACAGAAATTTTGAGGTTATAAGACAGTCAATAATACTGTAATTCCTACTGCCGACTGGAAAATTGAATTATATGAATCCAGTTTAACAAATATACACTGTTTAGGGCACCCCGGTGAAAGACACGTACGGTGAATCCAGTGTAACGTATTACGAACGTATACAGTCAGGCTAGATAGATCTATTTAATTTTATTAAACCTCTAAACATGCGCCATGATACATACTCTACATTCGTTTTCTCTCTCCTTCCTTCTCTCTCTCTCTCTTCTAGGTGCGCGCGCATCTCAGCCGCTGAGTCTCATTGGATGACTGCGCCCTTGAAGAAATCAACTGGTTTTTAAATGATGTTCGCTTCACCACTTTCAGATAAGTTGGCAACGGACCTCGCAAGTTTGCATTACGGACAAGTATTGAGGACGTCAAATGGACTGGCACCTCTCTCTCCAAACTTCTATACCATGTTCATGGGAGGACTTGAAACCTGAACTCAGTTAGCGAACATCAACCCTTTTAAGCGACGGGTCTCAAATATCATCAGAGCACGAAACCACGACTCGACGAGAAAAACAATGGCCGCGAGTCCACGAATATGATCATTAAGATAGCAAGGCTAAGAAAAGAAGTGATACTTTCACTTTTTAAAAAAATTTAAAGTTGTACTTTGATTCAAATTTATATAAATTTTCCCACGAGAAAATTGAATTTTACAGTTTCAATAACCACCTGAAAGTTGATTCTTTTCCCACAATAATCATTAAATATATCACATTTTTTTTACAATAGAATTATTAATATTTACTTTTAAAATTAGGGTCAAAAGTGAAATTTGAATATACTTATAAATAATTTCTTTGCATATATCCACCAAGTGTAATTCGAAAATTTGTTGAACAAAGTAGTTGTTTTTGTAGTTTATTTCAAATTTTCCTCATTACTCAAGTGAAAAATATCAACGACAAAGATCAGATAGCAATTTTTATACCCATAAGCAATTTTACATTTTTCTTAAACAAAGTGCAGCTACGTTTAAATCCCTTAACATATTATTTCGTATTCTATAAGGTACGCATTTCCGAATTTCAATCATACTATCCCTAAGTTATTCTGAATAAAACTATAACAATTATTAAAAATATTATTCGGTTTTGAAATTCCTTAGTAAAGAGACGACTGCAGTAAATTAAGAAAAATTACTTAAATTTAATAAGAAAACATAATTAAAACGTATCATCAAAGTTAGACAAAACAGTAAAGAAATACTTCATGCCAAAGATATTTTAAAATGCTTTCCAGGAAATCAATAAAATAAGATCAATTGCATTTGTATCAAATTTAGAATTTCCGAACCAGCTTTAAAGAACTTTTGCACAACATCTGAAAGGAATTCAGTTAAAGTATTTAAAATTAAACACTTTTTTTTTTAAATACAAGTGATATAGCGAACAATTATGTGGGCGTTAATGAACGTAATATGAATGTATTACTGACCAATAAATGTAAAATATTAAAATTAATGTTATAGGAATTACAAAAATTATAAAAGATCTTCACTCTACTGATTCAGTTCAGGAAAAATTTTATATTATTTAATTTATTCTGAATTGCATTAGTTGCTTATATTAAATATGTATACTCATATTATATTAAGAATACCTGAGTATTTTTAAAGTAGGGGTATCACTTTGATTTATTTGAAACTATTGAATATTTGAAATTCTGTTGAAATTTTATTTTAAAGCTTTTGTAATTTAATCAGTTATTTACGCTTAATTTATAGATCATCACTGAGTAACTGAATATTTTTTTTTGAAAAAAAGACAGCATTATGATATATTCCTCAAAAATAATCAAGATATTTTTTTTTATCTAATAGCAGATGTTTTTCAAATCTGCAGATTCTAAAATTCTTTTATTTAACCGAAAGTTTAATTACATTCGCCTGAAGAAAAGATCCTTGAAATTCACTCCCTTTTTTCCTACCGGAATTTCCTTACACAAGTCCTTATGGAAAACTTTTAACTATTTTCCATTGGATAAGGAAACCACAAAGGAAGAAAAAAAAACATTCGAAGTTTTTCATCTTGCCTTTTGATTTTCAAAGAAAAGAAATGGAGAATTTTCTAAAGCCTGCGAATTCTATCTTCTGCGTGGGATCGAAATTAAAAGTTTTGAATAAATTTTGTGTGTACCATAAATTTATAATATTTGGACTTTTTTATATTATTTTTAGATAGCGCTCATTTTTATATTCATGTTATTTTTCATTAGTTAATCGGCTTAAAATATGTCTTTGGAACAAATTCTTGTGTTGTGACGTCCCAAAAGAAGAGTCCACTTTATGTTTCAAATTGTACATATATTTACAGGTAGTATTTTTTGCCTTTATTTTATTTCATTCTATTAACACTAAAATAATTATATGTAATTCAACTATTTTAAAGTGCATTTATTTATTTATTATTTTCTGTATTGTTCATTATATACACACATATTTTATAAATATATATATATATATATATATAAGGGTGTGTGTATATGTAATGAAAACAGCAATGCAATGATACAAAGAAAAAAATTTAAAAGAAACCATTAAAACTAGTGTAGAATCAAATTAAAACACAAAAAAAATTTTGATATTGACATAAAGAAAGCATATAAATTATTTGTTTTTTGTGTATAAGAAAAGAAATAGAAAGTTAACAAATAATTATTTTTAAATTCTTAAAGACATAAGGTAAGACAAATAGTAAACGTTACGCAACAAACAATTAAAAGACGAAATTAACTGAAAAATATGTAACCTGTAATTAAAGGCATGAAGATAAAATTCAATGCACGAAAAAGTGCATATTAAAGCTAGAAAATTCAATGATGTATAGAAATAAAAGCAATAAAGGAAAAGAAGTGTAATATTTTTAAATTCTATATATTGCTTTAGACAGATATGTTGGTAAAACAGTGTTTTACAGGTATCAAACTATCCCAAATGAAAATGTAATAACCCAAAAAGGAAAAGCTATTAATTCAAAATATCAAAACAGAAGATGAAATTAAATAAAGATTTATGTAAACAAAAAAGATATATACCACATGTATCTAATCAAAATAGGAAAATAATGAATTTAAAAACAATTAACCAAATTAAAAAAAAAATTACAAAAATTTACTTGAGAATCAAAAGAAGCTACTAACTATGTTAACACAAAAATCACGCTAAATTAAACTTAGCTAAAGTTTATACTGGAAGTTTAGTACACACACAATGTTTTCTTTATCAGATAGAAAGAGTATTAATGAAGGAAAAAGTAAAAAATAAATAAAATTTAAAACAAAATATTAATACAAACATTAGGAATTTTTTATATTCATCATCAGATAATAACATCATCAGTATGTCTAAACACCTTGAAATTATTATAATCAGCAAAACTATTTTCATAAAATATAAGTAAATGTTGGCGAAATAATTACTTGCAGGCCCAGCTAAATAGTGCTACGCAAAACATAGAATTAAAGTTGCTCGAGACTTCCCAGCAGAATAACCATAACGATGGAAAAGCCAACTTTACACATAAGGTGAAATTATACTCTTATGTAATGGTTAACTTTGGTGACAAATTTTAGTTCGAAATATCGCCAAATTTTGAAACAACTTTCTTGACCTTCTGTAAGGGAGCCTCCTAGGGCAGTGTTTTCCAGCCTTTTCTTTTGCTATACCATCCATAAGCCTTTTAAATTTCTTATGTCCCCCTATATATATATATATATATATATATATATATATATATATAATGTGGGGGGTGTAAAGGAAACACTCAAATGTTTTGGCAAATCACTAGTAAATTATTGTAATTACAGTAAGTAAATTTTTCAAATCTTACAATGGAAACTAAAATAAAAATAAAAAGATTAGTAAGATCCTAAAGCTTGATATTTGTTTCAAAGAGATTTATATCCGGTTTCAATTCAGTTAACTTTTGTCTCAAGTCTCCCATTTTATTATATCTAGCTTATTTCCTCTTTTTAGTAGCAGATCATTTATAGCACTAAATCCGCATTCAGTTAAATATGAAGATGGAAATAGTAACAAAATAGTTCTCTTGCACATTTGGTTGCATTTTGATCTTTGATTTCAGTTTCTTCACAAAACCACAAACACACATGCCATGACTCCTTTTACATTAAATAATGCTTTAACTGACGCATTGTCTTGCGTTTCTGCAAGTTCTTGATGCTCAAAGCTTAAAATATCAGAAAGTTGAATTAACATTAGCTGCGTCATCCAAGTTGGGAAATCAATTTATTGTAAATCAGAAAATTTTTCTTTTAAATCAGCTGACAAAATTTTTTGATGATCGACAGTACCATTTACAGATGCATCAATTCCTTCACATTTTGGAGCCAAAAAAACTTTTCAAAATTTTGTTGCGAATAATTTTTTGATATAATTCAGTAAAAGTAGTAAAACCAAACATCTTTGCTTTTGCATTGATAAGAGTTTTATTTGTTCCTTGAAGTTGTTTATTTAATAAATTTAGGTTTTCCTAGACATCTTCTAAATAACTTAGAAATGCTTTACCATCGACCGTTAACACCTTTTTCATTTCAGGTTTTTCGCTTAAAAATCACTAAGAGTTTCAAGTAGTTCCAAAAATCTTTTAAGTAGTTCTCTTTCGATAGCCATCTTACTTCAGTATGAAGTATAAGTTTCACATGGTCTTCATTTTGTTCTTCACAAAATAAATTAAAGAGACGTTCACAATTGACATTTGCTTTAATAGCATTTATACACTTTAAAGCTAAATCAAGTATTTAATTTAGATCAAGTGAAATGTGTTTTTAGCTACCAGGTTTTCCCTGTAAATAACACAATGCACAAGAACCATATTTGGATTCTCATCTTTTATCAATTTTAAGCAACCATTTTTATTTCCCATCCTATTTGGAGCACTGTCTGCAGCACAAGATGTTATATTTTTCATTGGTACATTATTGGCATCTAAGTACGTTTTTAGTTTATTATAAATATCTTTGGAGGTAGTGATACTTTCTAATGATTTACAGAACAACATTTCTTCAGCAAAATCAACTTTAACTACATATGTCATGAAAGTTATAAGTACGACCTCACTGTCTCTCAAAGTTGATTCATCTATCAGTACCGAAAATTTTTTGGTTTGTTTTCATCTATTTTTCTTCTAACAGTTCTGTTACTTAGTGGCATATCTTTGAAGTCCTTATCATCTTTTCCCAGAACCATAAATTCCCAAAACCATAATAAATACAGATATTTATGATTAGATTAAATTCTTCCGTGAAGTATCACTTTTTCCAGAATTAGCGATGAGTAGTGAAATATGATAGCTAGCCTCAAGAGTACGATTGTCAGTTATATTATCAGCAGTAAACAGAGATTTTAATGTCCTTCTTTTTTCCAAAATTGTTTTTTAAACTTTGAAAGTTAATTTAAATCTGAATTAATATGAGCATTATGTTTTACTTTCAAATGCGCTTCAAAACAACCAAGTTTCATTGATTCGTGGGTGTAGTATTTTTGGCGTAAACCACAAAAAGGTAACCATTCATCAAAAACAGCTGGAATGAAACCGAATTTTAAATATTCCTCCGAATGCGGACGAGCTTTCTTTTTACTTGCACCATTCATTTCACTATGAGCTAAAAAAAGAAAAAAAATCAGAATTAATATGAACTGAAGTAAATGTAGATAAAAGATGCATATTAAAATTCCCAAATGCAAAAAAAAAAAAACATACTTTTTCATATGACAAATGTTTCTGGTAAATGATGCTTCTAAAAATGAAATTAATAAGAACTACCAACTGAATATACTAACTATTCATGTTTCCCTAATGTTTATATAATATATGTATTTTTATAACAACGGGTCTTTTATAACAATTTTACGGATGTTTATTTTTAATTAACGCCAATGATTAATTATATACGATACTGCAAAACACTGCACAAACTTAGATCCCAGAATTTCTTTGTTTTGTACCATTCAAAACAATTAGCGCGATTGTTGGGGTTTGGATAGAATATTTTATCGTCACGTAACACAATTCCTTAGACTGTTATAAAAACAATTTTGTTCTGATTTGAACCCGAGAAGTAGGCGAACTTAATTTACTCATTATAGTACAAAAGTTTTGAAAATATATTTTCACATATTTTAGGTCATATTTCATTTACAATGTTTATACATGAAATTAACTACCATAATATATCAAACTAAAGCTTTAAGTTCGAAGATTCTACTTAATGATACAATAGACAAATGATTTTTTTTTAAATTTTTAAAACAGAACATTTATTGCCTATCAAAAAACTTTGAATGGCAACTTACAGTTTCTTACATATTCCAAAGTATTTATGTTTAGAAAATATGCATAAATACCTCGAATCATCATCAAAATTATTTTTCATTTTTGCCTGAGAATTAGAGTCCTAAATTTGAATTTTCTTATAAACAGTTTAATTTTGAGTTCCTTAATATTTCATTTTCGCTAGAATAAAATGTTTCTATCAATACCACCATTTCAGAGGAACATTTCAGAACTGCAGTTTTAACTCATTATTTCTGTTTCACTGTTACAAAAAGATGAGGATATTTTAAGAAACCATTTTTTGTATTTAACATAGTTTAAGAAATCGGGGGAGAAATAAAGGAATTTAATTTCTTTATATATATATATATATATATTATCCTCAAATCTACAAAACACAAACAATTTATTACTAATCTAACGATTCAAATCAATCTACGAAATCATAATATAATCAGAAATAGAATACCAAAGTTCTATTGCTATCTCCAGTATTTCAAAATAATTCGTCTCATTTAATACCATTTCATCTAATTTAACTGTCACTCCAAGGCCCACAATGGGCTGATCGTATGCCAAGCCTAATCCTCACTTTTTTAAAACTAAAAGTAGTGGTGTATTTTAACATTGAGATACCTGTATACTTATATATCTGTTTATGATAAGAAAAATCCCATTCAATTAAGTATAAATAATTATGAATGAACAGTTAATAATCAATATCTTCATTAACATTTGTAAATCATGTACTTGTTCTTAGGTGGCGTGTTCGAGTCCTCATGCCACTAAGGATCCATCATGTAACTGGTTAATGCATGTTGAATCTATAGAGGTGCTAAGTCCACTCTTTGCCGTGATGTGAAATTCTGGAGAGGGATGTGCCAGCTCAAGTATTGTTTCTTGTTATTGGTTCACAATTTCGAAGTCCGTTGCCAATAGGTCTGTATTGCTTCTAATAGTGATATTAAAAAACAATTAATCAATCAAAAGTACTTTCTCTTAGGTATATCTTGCATAACAATCACTGTATTTATAGCTAAAAACTTGCAGATTGCCTCAAATACAAAAACTTTTACACACTGAACATAATTATAGTTAAAAAATGTGAATTTATCTAAAATTATTTTTAGGTAACTTTATACAAATTTTGCTCAATACCTAAAATGTATGAGGGTTTATTTAAAAAAATATATGTTCTCTGTATAAGAAAAATTCTCAATTCGTAGTATGGAAATTATTGATAAAGCAGGTTTTGAATAACGTGTACCAGAATCCTAAATACAAATATTTTTAAAAGATGTTGGCATGTTTATTTGGAATTTTAAAGCTCAATTTTCAAATTATCTATTTCTCGTAAATAATATGTCAATGGAATCCGTTAAGGGCCCATAAATTTTTAACTGCTAAATCGAAAAAATGTGAAATATTATATATTTTAGGAGTGAGTTACTGAAGTAAAATAAGAAAGTATATCAAATAACAATAGTAATATACATATTCTTTTCCTTTTAAAAGCTAGCTATTTTAAAACTCGACATTAGCAATTCACTCTCAGATCAGTCTTCCTTACAACCTCGGACCGAACACCACCATGAATAACAAAATGCTTTCCGGTAAATATTCCATGGACGTCATCTGGTAGTGAAGCCTGCACAAAGGAGACATCCGGACACGAGGACAACTGGGAAGCAAACATTTTTTCGACTAGAGATCTTTTCTGCAATGCCGTCTGACAGTGGCAGCTGCTACAGAAATGCCCAACAAATAAATGTTTGCATTTGCTCGCTCAAAAGAACAAGTTTCTTTTGTACTTCGTTCGCAGGATGTTGACAATGATGGACGCGATTACAAGACTCCATGTTTTATTGTTAGAGTAAAAATATACCAGTTTAAATTTTAGGCTGTTTTTTGAATATTTTGGTCAAAATAAATTGTTTGTTAATACCTGATGCTTCAGTAATAGTTCCTATTACAAATTCTTACATTTTATCTTATTTTAGGGATCAAAGCATCTTTTTTTTATTATTTACTCTCCCTATCTCTATCATATTTCCTACTATAATTTTACTTTAAAGGCATTCCTATTTTCCCCCATTTTGTGCAATAAATATTAGCCTCTAGTTTAATGTTTTTGCTGCCACTTCAAGAAATATTTTTTATGTACTTACTGTACTTTTTAGAAAATAGTGATATTTATTTTAATTAAATCTCAGAAATATCCTAATTTTCTATGGAATATATATATATATATTAATTAAGACATTTTCCAGTTAAATTAAAGCTAAATTGCATTTGTCATGGAATGCCGCAATATCTATATGTAATTTAACAGCACGAAGAAAAGTTTTGATTTAATATAATACTCTTCTTCTTCTAATTGTGAATACAGAAGTAAAATAATTCATTTTGTAATTTATATATTCTAATTTTGCTGTTAAAATATTTTCCTATAATTATAAATTGCTTACTTCCCAGTATCAATTCCATTTATTTCAGTTTTTAATATCAAAACATTTCCCATCATTTTTATACTTCCGGCGAGTGTATCTTGTACAAATAAAGCAAAATATGATAAACATGTGCATGTTATTAAATCTGAGTGGGTGAATATTACATTAAATGTGACGCTCCCACTATATTCTGATTTATTATTGGTCATATATTTAATCAAATAATAATATAAGTGCTCATAAGAAATATAAAATCGCATAAGAATATATTACAACATTAGAGATTCCAAAATATACAAAAGTTAGTTTTTTTTTTATATCCAGTCGATCATGCAAAAAAAAAAAAAAAAAATTAAAAAATGCAGAAACAAAAAAAAATTAAAAACATAAATTTTTCTATTTCCTCTTAAAATTTAGAATTGAATCAATAATAAGTTAAAATACATTACGGGCTATTAAAATTTCAATATCAGGAAGGAATTATCTTATAAACGCCGAAATCACATGAAAAGATGAAGCGGTTAGAATATGCAAATGATTAGTATTTCAGAGCATTTACTCGACGCAGGAACAAGAAACTACATCTGAAGCACTGCATAAAATATAAGATTTGGCAGTGTGTAGAAGATTTCAAATTCAGTGAGAGCTATATAAGGTCAGAGTTTGCGCAAAATATCGCGTTATGCCTCGGATAATAAGAAGAAATGCTTACCAACAAATGTAGGAATTCAACAGAGGCAGGATCACTGCCTGTCAAGAGAGTGGATCATAGTTCCGTGATGTTGCCCGTCACACTGATCGAAATGTAACCACTGACTTGCGAATATAGAATAAATGGGAGACTAAGGGTCATACTGAACCGTATGCAGGATATCTACACCCTCCAATGAATAACGCCCGGGAGGATACAGCAAAAATCATACTTCAGTGAAATAAAAATTAGATGAACTCCGTTTCATTTTATTCAATTTACTTTAACAAAATAAATTACACGAATGTTCAAATAATTTTACTTCAATTTATTTCAAACTAATTTAGCTGAAAATAAATAATAATTGGGATTGACAAGGACTATTGATTTCTTTATAATAATATAAATGTTTTTTAGTATCTTAAGTTGAAAACTGTAATTAATAAATAATAATTTCAAAGCCTCATTTTCTGGAGAAATATCAACTTGCATACCAACTTGCATTAAAGTTTCAAATCGATGCCAACTTTATCAACAATATTAATCAAAGCAAATTATTTTGGATAAAAAAAAACATAAGTCTAGTTTTCATGCATAAAAATTAAAACAAATGATAACATATTAAAATGGATAATGAATTATCAAGTATTTTGATAATATATTGGAATTAGATATGACAATTAAAGCAAGCACAATATTTTTTTATCGTTTGAGAAATGAAAGCAATGTTTCCATAACATAAAATTAAAAGTAAAATAAACAACTGCACGTTAATATGTTCTTAATAGTTTCCCTACGTTATACATATAAGCAATGCATCATTGAAAGATACACGCATTTCTTAGAAACTGTTTATAATGTCGGACAGCACTTGAATACACACATGTCTAATTTATTTAACATTACGAAGAAACTAAACTTGTGGCGGTCGCGAAACGGCAGCGCAGATTCGAAACCTGGACCAAGGGGTCCGAAGTCGACGGGCCTACCAACCAGGCCAAAAAGATATCCCCTCGGGCTGGTTGAGTAAGGCCTTTTAACTTCTAACGTTGAAGGGCGTCGCTGCAATACTTCCCCTCCAGTATCAACGCAGCGTGATGATACGGAATGGAGATAAACGTGCGCCATTTTGTTCAGAAGGTCTTTTTGTCAGAAGGCGCCAAAACGTGCGCCATTTTGTTCCGAAGGCGCCGAAACGTGCGCCAGAACCGGAATATCACTAGTAGCGCTTGTCTTAAGACACCAGAGACAAGTGATTTTGCATCGGAACATATGCAAACCGTAGGAATAGGCCGTGCTGCCACCTAGTGCTCAAGCCCTGAGTCACCACTAACGGCGATCGTCGGGGCATATGCAATCAGTAGGTACAGGCAGTCGTGCTGCCATCTAGTGTTCTTGTCCGGGGTCACCACTTGTGGCGGTCGCGAAACGGCAGCGCAGATTCGAACCCTGGACCAAGGGGTCCGAAGTCGAAGGCCTACCAACCAGGCCGAAAAGATATCCCTTCGGGCTGGTTGAGTAAGGCCTTTTAATCAGTGGCGCTGATGTAGAAGGAAGTCGCTACACACTCCCCCTCCAGTATCATCGCACGGCCATTTGGAGTCCATCCAACTCAGGGTCCATTTGTGAAATAGAAATGGGACAGATACATCAGATGTTATGTGTTTCGTTGATTGTATAAAAAGATTTAGAATAGATACTAAGAAACATACAGGGGGTGGCCAAAAATATGGAAACACCTTATAAAATGCATGTTTGAAAAGAAAGATTGATTTTAATGAAATATGTACTTGGCGCTGGCGTTTTTGACTACTAACGCCACCTATACAACTTCGTAAATGTGCTAAGCAGTTCAGTTGTTGTCGGAGTACTGTTATGTGAGGTTGTCATTGCATTATGTCAGAGTTAACAGACTTCGAACGTGGGCAAATTGTTGGAGCACGTATGGTAAGTGCTTCCGTAAGCAAGGTAGCCGAGGTGTTTAGTGTTTCAAGAGGTACTGTATCGAAGATTTATTCCGCATATTTGAAAAGCGGAAAAACATCATCTGCTAAATCACAGCGCGGACGAAAGTGTGTGCTGAGTGATCGTGACAGACGATCATTAAGGGCAATTGTGACGAAAAATAAGAAGACCACAGCTGCAAAAGTTACTGCTGAAATGAATGTTGTGTTACAGAACCCTGTGAGTACCAAAACAATTAGAAGGGAGCTTCATAAACAGGGAATTTCTGGCCGTGATGCAATTGAGAAGCCACTCATCAGTGATGCTAATGCCCGTAACAGGAAAAGGTGGTGTTTAAGTCATAAAGCCTGGACTATAGGGCAGTGGAAGCGAGTAATATGGTCTGACGAGTCTTCTTTCACATTGTTTCCCACTTCTGGCCGAGTTTACGTCTGGAGAACGCCATCTCAAGCCTATAATACAGACTGCTTGTTGCCAAGAGTGAAACATGGCGGGGGTTCTGTTATGGTTTGGGCAGCCATATCGTGGTTCTCTGCTGGCCCCATGATAACTGTGTCAGACTTATGCCAAGACTTATGTGAACATTTTGGCAGATCAAGTTCATCCCATGGTACAAACTTTGTTCCCCGATGGTGATGGTGTCTTCCAAGACGACAAAGCCCCTGTTCACACAGCTCACATTGTCCAGGACTGGTTTTCTGAGCACGAGGAGGATTTGTCCCATCTCCCCTGGCCACCACAGTCACCAGACCTGAATATTATCGAACCTTTGTGGTCTACATTGGAACGGAAAGTGCGTTCTCGTTATCCACCGCCAACATCGTTATCTGAACTTGCCATCGTTTTGCAAGAAGAATGGTATAATATTCCCTTGGCACACATACAGGAACTGTATTTATCCATTCCGAGAAGACTGCAAGCTGTTTTGGATGCCAACGGGTTTCCTACACCATATTAAGCAAAGAAACATGTGTTTTAAAAGGTGTTTCCATATTTTTGTCCAACCCCTGTATATATATATATATATATATATATATATATATATATACACTGGAATATAATACACTCTCCATATATATATAGATATACTCGAATATAATACACTCTCCAAAAAAAAAAAGTATGCACCAATAAGGAGTTGCTCGATTGAAACGAAATTTCGTATGCGAAAACATTTGGACCGAACATGCAAATGATTAAACTTTGGTGCCCAATGAATGAATAGCGGGAGCTACAGTTCATCGGAACTGCGCACTCAGCAGGTTTATATAAGAAGTGATTCTCAATCTGATGGTCGAATTTTCTGTAGTATTGCGATTTAGGATACCTTTCAACGACTGAAAAATGCCTTGCCGCAGGATTCAAGTTCATTACGAGCAACTATCAGAGTTTGAAAGATGTCGTATCATTGCATTGAAGAGGTAGGTTGGCAAATTGGAGAATCGCTCGTTATATGGGTCGAAACGATGCGATGATTAGAAGATCCTGGCAAGAATGAGGGAAAATGGCAGATTTCAGCGTCATAAGGGGAACGATCCACCTAGAGCCCCAGCAGATCGGGAGAATAGAGTGATTGTCAGATCATCTCTCACAGTGCCTGATTCATCGTTATCAACCATCAGACGTGCGACCCGCACACGAGTGTCCTCCATGATTATTCACAGACGGCTGATACAACAAAATCTACGATCGTACCGACCGCTACTCCTCCGGCCACTCACGCGTGCACACTGTCGAGCTAGATTACAGTGATGCGTGCCTCGATCAGTTTGGGATGATGCTGACTGGACACGTATAGTATTTAGCGACGCTTCCAACAATGTCCTGACGATCGTCGAAGACGTATCTGGAGATGCCCAGGGCAGCGTGTTGATCCTGCTTTCACTATTGCACGTTATACAGGCCCTCAACCAGGAGTTATTGTCTGGGGTGCCATTTTCCTCTATCGCAGGCAACTTTTGGTCGTCATTAGAGGCACGTCGATTACATTCTGATACCTGTTTTGCTACCATTCCTTTTGCAGTACATTGCCCTTATTTTTCAGCAAGATAATGCCAGACCACTTACACTTTCTTTTCCAGCCAGACCTCCCTCCATTCGAACATGTCTGGGATGTGATGGGAAGGCGATTGAATCTACCAGAGAATGTTGATGACCTAGCACGACAATTGGAGCACATTTGGTAAGAAATACCGCAGGAGACCATCAGGGAGTTTTATCACTCCTCCCCACGTCGTGTGGCTGCTTGCATCTAGACTAGAGGTGAGTCAACACCTTATTGAGCTTGTTACTTTGTATCTATAAAATTTTGAAATAAAACATTCAATTTTTCTGAAATTTTAATCATTTTCTATTCTCTACGTAATTGTCCTATCCGCCAATTTTTGTCCCCATCGGACAACTCCTCTTGGTCCGTCATTTTTTTATTATAAAATATATATATATATGTGTGTGTGTGTGTGTGTGTGTGTGTGTGTGTGTGTGTACCGCTCAAAAAAATTTGGGGCACAAGCTAAGAAGTTTAGAACACTATACGCGACAACCATGCATGGGCATAAATTGGAGATCACTCCAAAGCGTTACAATCACGCTTATTTAAAAAAAAAAACTATGCAAAGATATATGACGTAAAGATAAAAAAAAACTTCTGTTCACGTGAATATTTTGGCTATCAAGAGGAGGAAAGGCTAACAATACTTGTAGAGCTTCGTTAAGAAGTCACGATGTTTCAGGGCGGTAAAAATGAACTAGAAAAATCGATATGAAATTTATTTTTAAGCCATGAATTTTTTTTTTCTTTTTATATTTACCAGATGTATTTACCAAACATAATGAATCACATTTACACTTACGAGACGAGGGGATACACATATACACTGATGTTCAAAAATAATAGAATTTGTATATTTATTCGAATATCATGAGAAGAATTGAACGAAATTTAAAAATACTACTTTGGAAGCAAGATGCTACTCTGATACGTCGAATTCGTAGGCGTATAAGCGTATGGGGGTGGAACTATTCAAAAAACAGGATTTATAAGCGCGCGTGTCAAAATCCGCATTTCGTCCGCTAGCACATTTCGCGGAATTTCTTGGTGCTTTGTGCATCCATCGCTTAAAATAAAATTCAAACAGTGAAAATTTTGGTACCAATGTTTAGATGATTGAAGGAGGTGGTGAATTGTGGGTATGCTAGAAGCAGACAAGTCTCAAATCCAGATTTGCAGAGAATTCGATTCGATGCCCATCGTCGTATCCAACTTATGGAAAGAGTTTCAGGATACCGGATCCGACAAGTGTAAGCCTGGGCAAGGTCATCCAAGAGCCACGACAGCCGGAGAAGATTGCCATTTGTCCATTTTATCTAGGCGTAACAGGGATGCTACAGATTCTCAAGTCTCTCATGAGTTCTACACAATCATAGGAACCCGAGTTTCAAGGATGACTTTTTCCAGAAGACTTCGTGAGAGAAGGCTATTTTCAAGAACACCTGTTGTTTTCATCCCACTAATTTCTGCAGAGATTATAGATATTGGAACTTGAATCAATGGATGACCGTTCTCTTCTCTAATGAGTCCCAGTTCAACCTAACCAGTGATTCTCGATGTAAAATCATATGGAGAGAACCAGGAACCATCTATCTGCCGTCAAATATCTAAGAAATGTTATGTTTAAAGGTATGAGAGTTTAAAGGTATAAGAACCCCTGCTTTAATTTATATGAAATGTTATGTTTAATTCCATTCTTCTACTTAATGATATAATAAAATGTATGATTATTTTTTAAGCATTTCAACCAACTTTTCCTTTTATATGTGGTTTTGAGTAAAACCACATATAAAAGGAAGAATTTTGTAAGACAAATATAATAGTATATTTAAAGTTTATTATGTACTTTATTTCAATAACTTCATGCATATTTATTTAAATGCTTAAAGATATTTCGTAGAAATATATAGTATAATTATATAACATTATTTAATACATGTTTCTCTGTATAAATCGCGATCAAAGCAATCATAATGTCTATCTAAATATAGAAGTTACCATAAATAAAGCTCTAACATATTAAATTTCTTTTAAAAACCTTTGATAAAATTTTTCAATCGTAATTAAATGTCCAGAAAAAAAATAAAAGAGCTTTCAACTCTAAATTTAGAAACTTCAAGAAGTCTCTCACAGATCTCAAACATTTTTAAAATAAGAAAGATAAAGTAAATATCCTGTCAGTTTATTCCTTGGATACCGTCTGTCTCAACGGAAGTGAACGTTTATTAGATATTCAGTTGAAGAGAACAAGTTCTCCAATACGATTTGGAAGAAAAAATAAACATTTATAGCGTAAAAAGAAAATATATATATATAAAAGAAGTCTTGCAGCTTTTTGATAAGTATGATAAGTTGATAAAACTCCTCTCTTTATAAGAAATAAGTAGACAGATGAATAGTATTGGCATATCCTTAACAAGAATTTCATTTACATGTACAACTTATTTTATATATTATACTTGAAATTTTTTAATTGGCTATAATACCGTGAGTGAGTAACTTTTTAAATTATGTATTCATAAGAAAAAGTTTTTAGTCTCCATAACTGAATACTCATAAAATATTCAACTCAAAGGGACAATTTTGTTTGCAAACAAACAATTATTTCAAATTTATATTTTCAAATGTTTTCAGTTTTTGAAAATGTTTACTTCTTATATAAATTTAAATAACTTAAAGTAATTTTTTTTTCTCAATTTCTAAGTGTCTCACAATTTTGTGCATGGGTTTATATGTACAAATATCATTTATATTTTTACACTTTTTTTCTGTCAGAATGCGAAAGATAGTTGAATAAAGAACTATTTACAATATTTTAAAACAATACCTAATGATCTAAATCACTTTCCATGCACAAATTATCAAACTTGTTACGGAAGAAAATCAGAAAAAATTTCAAACATTATATTAATTACGAAAAACATCTCAGCATTTTAAGTACATGACTGTCAAGAAAGAAATAAAAAGCTGGAAAAAGCATTTTAAGATTTTGAAGGTCAATAAAATCATTTAAAATACCTGTTAGAGAAAATTTTAATTACTCTCTAAATATTATAAGCAGGCTATGATATTTCTGTTATACATATTTAAAAAATTCATGCAATTAAATAAAGATAATAAAAAAATTTCTTACTGTATACTTCATTTTAACTTTAACCACAATACTTAATTACCCAACTGCTATTCTTAAAGGGCTAAATATTGCATGAGAAAAACTCCGAAATACCTAAAGCAACCATTCATAAAAATAACAAAAGTTTTTCGAGATGATCACTTAGACTGTAGTGAAAATAAGACAAAGTCCCTGACAAAGTAAATAACCTAACAAAAAATGTTATATAGTTGATATCTCAAATGCACAATATGTGAAATTACTAATCTTGGAGCAACTCTTATTGTTCTGAATGTGGGTCACGAATATGAAAGGTTTATTGGATGCTTAAGCATATACACACTTCAAATGACACAGACCAGAAAGTTTCAAATGATCCAGGACATTTTAATATTAAAAATATCATTTATTTTTCATTTACACAGCATTGCGAAATAAGAATATCATTATAGGGCAAGATCTTAGGTACCAATTTAATAGTTAATGCACAACTGGATGCTGATCACTGGTTGCATACCATAAAGTTGGGAATATGTTAACATGGAACATAATAATGATGAATAATTATTGAGTATCCTAGCATCTTCTCAGATGATTACAAACAAATTTCGATAATCCAGAAATCGGCAAATGTACCGAGGAAAATATTTTCTACGTAATCAATATGAGCACAGCAAGTTTGGACAGTCGATGGAGAGAGAAGAATCCGTGCAGAGTCAGGAGAGGAGTAGGACAATAGCCGGGATCATCAAGACAGCATACAGATCGGCAAGAGAACTCATTTTCCTCTTTGTTTATTGCTGCTGTGGCTGTTGGTTGTGCGTTGTGGCTACAGGTGCTATGTTCTTCTGATGGTTAGTCGAGTATAAATACTAATACTACAAGAGCACATGCAAAATACTCGTGATTTACTTAACTGAAGTGTATGCTGAAATTAATTATTTTTAAGTGCTGCCTCGTGTCAATGTAAGAATGCGCAAGTAGTTTAAAACGAGGTGCCACAGGGCACTGTAAAAAAGTGCCAAGTGGTTCAAGGAGGTCCACCGCAGATATGTTTAATTTTTAATATGAAAATACCTCACCATGTCTGACAAACGAAATGCTTATTTTACTCTTTAAATACTTTGAAGTTAATTATGAAAAGAAAAGTTTGAAGCTACGTTGTTACACTCATACCTTTTTATATAAAAATGATTACCCATAAAAATAGGAAAAAATGGTTCATACGGCAGAAATTTGTAAGTTCACTATTCCAAAACACTGGTATTGAGTAACGTGCATTTCATAACGCAGAAATGAATTAATGGATTCGTGTGTTTTTGAGATGAAAGAATGTTTCAATATTCTGAATTAGGCTGTGTGCAGAAGATTGCCATTTTACTCTGATTATAGAAGGTGAACCCTGACTCTGATGAATACCCTAGATGGATTTTATACCCTGATGGATACGAATTCTAAGAATTTTATTGTTTGATCGATATGTTTCTATCGCAAAATATCTACAACAGTTATATTTTTATTTTTCTACACAGTTGCAACACAATTACAAATGTAAAACATAATTTATCAATATCTTCCCAGTAAATGGTTAGCAGAATATTTTAGTTCCCCTTTGCATTACTTCAAAACTTTAAGAAAATTATTGTACAATGAGAAAGTACATAAAATTTTAACTCCGCATGTTCTTTTTACACGGAGTATAGAATGATAAGGATTTTTTATCGATATTATTGAAACATTTTGCTTTTTTGAGCTGTATATTTCAATAAAAGGATAATTTTATTGCATTATTTATTACCTCAAAAAAGTTTCACTAAAAATTATGTTGTAAACAGACCACTTATTTATGATTTAGTTATAAGGAATGTACAAATATTCATAAACTCAATAAGCAAATGATACACACTATCCCTAAGGGATCATGTAGGGAACTAAGTATGCTCACGAGGTTCAAAACCAGCTGCGGAAAAACATGTTTCATTTTAATCAGTTTTATTTGATGGATGTGCTAATATTTTATTTGTGTTTCATTTATTTCGATTTTATTCGATTACATCAAATTGTTTTTTCCGAAGAAAATTAATTTATTTTCAGTATTTAAGTAAGCAAATATGCTATGAACTGAAGTTAACTGTATTTTTTTTTATTTTGAATATTATGCACTTCCAAGTTGCATATTAGAAGAGGGGTGAAAGATGTTGAATTCATGCCATAAGTAGAAGTTAAACCTGTATTTTCCCTTTTAGAAATTAGCGTTGATTTAAACTGGATTACGTCGACTTCGATTTAGATCTAGACATCAATTAAACAGTTTATTTTTGTATTCAAATTTAATTTGCTTCCATTCCATTTTAATTGATTAGTCTTTCACTTAATTGAAGGTATACTGTTACTATGGCTCACAAGCGCTGTGTATGAGAAGTATTCAGTTGGTTGACTATTATTTACCTGTTTTATCTTCAAATCGAGGAGCTACTTGAGAGAATCAAGTGTACAGAAAATTGAGTCTCATAAGGTCACTAGATTGCTATTTTAAGTTTGTAAGGATATCCTATTATTTGTCTCGTCTGGTTAATCATATGAAATGTAATTCAATCTTGTTTAAGCAGGCAATAATATCCAAAATAGTCAGTTATGTCCAAAATATCTTTATTTACTCCTCAAATAAGGGGAATGTTCTCCACAGTTAATATTATATCCTTGAGTATTAACAAGTTCCATAATCTATCAAAGAATTTTTTATACGGAAAAAGATACGAGATAGTCCGGACATCGTTTTGTCCTAATCTCACCAACTCTGCTGAAACGCCGACATACTTCCACGCACATCATATTAACCTTCTTCTTATTAATTTATTCTTCTTATTATTTCTTATTATTTACTTTAATTATTCCAAATCAATTCTCTGTCACTTTTATATACGACTGGATTATATCTGTTTACTCCACTTCAAAAATTTATTAAATTTGCATAACGTTCCCTTTGATTGAAAAGAAACTAGGAACTTAAATAAAAAGTGAGAAAGAAGCCCCAAATGTAAGTTGAAGGAAAATAAATCGTGAATTACCCTTGTGGCAAATTAGATGTTAATTTATGTGTGTTTACAATTTTGTTAAAATTCCAAATTGTGAACTGATTTTGTCATTCACATTCTGTCTCACCTAAAATGTGATCGATTGTGGAGATCGTAATTCTGTACCTCATACTTCCTTGAAAACTAATGTGTTTACTTAAAAGTTAATTATGTAGAACAGTTTTCGTAAAGATCTTATTTTCGAAACCTAGAGCTACTTCATTGACTTAAAAGAATAGAAAAATAAGTTTCATGTCTGTTGCTATATTTTTTTCTGACTAATCTTAATATATATGTTATTATTTTTAGAAAGTATCAGCTTTCCTGGTTTGAGATGACTCAGTGTTTCTTGATGACTTTATTCCATTACCGTAAATAGTTAAATCATGAAACAATCATTTTATATTGTACAGAATTAATAAGAGGAATTTTTTTTTTTTAGTTTTTATTAATTTTTTGTAATTTATTACGTGTACTCAGGCAACACAAGTATTCGATATACTTGCGAATGATAGAATGACACGTGTCTGTTGAGTCAATTCTAGACTATCCTATACGTGAATCATGTAAATTTACATAAATTGTAATTTTCAAAAAATACTTTCGTTCAAATTTTTTCAAATGAGATCCCAAAAAGCTTAAACATACTTTTGATAAGATTTTAAAAAGACATTTAAATAGACGAAATGTTTAATATTTATTCCTCTTTGTAAAGGACTACTAAATAAAACTGTAATTTTTGAGCGTCCTGAAAGTTTTATAAAAGACGATTTGCGAATTTACTATGCAAAAACACATTTTTAAGACAATTGCTTTTATGCTAATGATAAAAGGCACTTCTAACTTAACGCAGAAATAAAACATATAAGTTCACTGACGTTTAAAGGTTTAAAATCACTTACGGTCAAAACTCCTCCACAATCAAATACTTATTTACTACAAAACGTTCCACCCCTTTCTTAGAAGCCCAGCTGAAATCGTTTATGCATACTTTGAGAAACTCTTTTCAAAATACAGAGAGTGACTTTTGTACCATTTCAGTGATGACAATTTTCATATAATCTATTGTCTGAATATTATTTTTCGAAACTTTATTCTTTAAATATTAAAAAAAATTCAGGAATACTCAGAACAGAGGAATGAGTTGGCCAAAAAATTTTCATACTAGTCAATCGCCAAAAAAATATATCTTGCAGCATATCCATAGTTTCATTACTTGTATGGCACATTGTTCCGTTTTCTATGAATCAAGAACCTTGTTTCCCTCATCTGAAAATTTCCTGACTCTTTTTTGTAGATATATTCAACGAACAAGATTTATGAAAATAATTCCCAAAAAGTAGATGATCTGAACAATCGTCATTACTCAAAGGATGATCTGAAAATTGTAATTACTTAAAACAGTGCTTCCCAATCGATGGTTAGCTAGTCCCCAGAGGTTCGAGAAAATAATATTGCAATAAGAGAATTTTAAGCTGCTGATATTAAAAAAAAAAGAAACAATAAATTTCTATACATATAATTACTGCAATGTTAATAATTCGAAAATTATAAAATTAAAATAAATGAAAGCGTTAATGGGTGCTTATCTAAGAACCAGTTGAGTTTATTTTGTATTCATTTTTTCTTGTAGATATAATTTTAGTTTTTATTGATGTTTGTATGTGTATTCAGATGCTAAATCATCATGTATTCGTTTCTTGTTATTATCTACTGTATAACATGCAAAATAATTGTTCAACCAAATTTTATTATTTTCTTATCTGTTACTAACGGCTGCGCAAGGGGTTCGGAAAGAGAAAAAGTTTTTGAACCACTAACTGAAAGGATACAAGAAGTCCCTCCCAATATCTTGAAGCGTGTTCCTCAAAATATTCGCAAGTGAATTCCGCTTTGCCTCCTAGAATTGGGAAGACATTTTAAACATTTATTGTAAAATTATTGCTTTAATTTTCATTATTTTCGTATAATATGAAAATCACACACATTTATATATTAACTTTTAGGAGCCCTGGTATAAAAATAATATATAGAAAAAAATTTAAAGTATCTAATGAAATTCCTAAAATTTAATGTGCTGAATTCATTCATATTAATATTTCAATAGTGCTTTTCATTCCTTTTGCTTAAGTTAACTTTATTGGAGAAGTTTAGAATGAAATTAAACTTTTGAGGATTTAATTCACAAATTCACGTTCTTCCTCTATAACTGTATATATTATGCAGCCTTCTTTTGAATACACAAGTATATTGCTTTAAATACATCACATATTATATGCACTGTATGTTTGTACATAGATAAGCAACAGCTGTTTATCCTTTTGTTTGAAATACTTTAATCCTTCAAGATACAAACGTTCTTAGTGATAAAATAGATTCTAACTTTAACAAGAAAATGAATAAAGCGTGTAATTCCGCTATAAAAATCAAATTCATATTCAGATTTTGAAATTAAAGCAAGCAATAATATAATGAAGAAGTCGAAAAAAATTTAAACTATTAATTATATTATCTTTATGTGTATGCAGGTATGAAACTTAAGGCTCCCGTCTACCCGCCATTTTGATTTCGTGGACGTAATGTTAATCCTATGAAATTTTGACTTTAATTCTCACATCTTTACTATTCGATCTATTTGAAAGTAATAAAGTGCATTTGAAAGAGCAAAAAATAATGAATGCTTCTGTGGAATTACTTTTTT
>BMAW01051033.1:0-22736 GCA_019974015.1 Nephila pilipes | reverse complement strand
AATAAATAAATAAATAAAATAAAAATATAATAAATAAATATAATAAATAAAATAAAATATAACATAGAAAGTAAATGTAATAAAATATAACAAATAAATAAATAAAATATAATGCTGCATAGTATGTATTTGTAATAACATTTAATAATTAAATAAAATAACATAAATCATAAAATATAAAGTTTAAAATATATAATAAAAAATAAATACAAATATCAAACAAGACTTAATAATATAAAACTTAAATCTAGCATACCGATTTAAAATCCCTCCGGTATGATCAAGGGGCCTCCAAATTCGGATAGTCTCGTCACATATACGTTATCGTGAAGGAAGAATCACTCGATCACGTACTTGTGATCACGGTTCTGAATGGGTTAAAGCAATAAAAATCTTTCAGTGTGTAAAATTTTTCTACGCAATGACGAATAAAAATGTGAGTGAGTTAATATGTATTAATTTCGATTCACGCCTGATCGAAATAAAGTATTATGTATGGATTTTTTTTCATTACTTCAAATTAAAAAATCATCGATTTATTTTCAAATAAATATTTCTAAACTGGGTTTTTACGGTTAATAATTTTCTACAAAACACATCTTTAAATCAGTTCATTGGATTTATTTTATATTTTTGTACGGAACACTATGTGTTAAATAATTTCAAATTAATATTGTATTCAATCTTAATTTATTATTTATCTCATTATATATGACTTTAGAAAATAATTCAAGTTTCTATAACAGATTTTTTTAAATTCATTTTTACAATTTTTTTGTAAGATAGCTTACCAAAAGGATTATACAGGTATATATTTTTTCTAAAATGAAATATTAATAAATCAGTATTATGCATAATTTGATTAATATTTCTTCATGTAAGATAAATATTCATGAATGCATGCATTACATCTATTGTTATTATGTGTATATGATACATGTATTGTAGTTGGAATTAATTCTGTATTCAATGCATAAGGAAGATTAAATTAATCGACTAGCTGAAACAATTACTTACACACACTTTATATTCATAACTTAAGAGGCGTATTGAAACCACTGGTAACAAACAATTAAATAACTAATACGCTGTTATACCTTTGCAAACGATTTTTTCTGCTACATTTTTATTTCGCGAACGTTGACATTTTTATAACTTTATTATACAAACGATTTTTTTAAACCTCACTCAATTATTATATTCGTTATTATTTATTCCATATTTTATAAGTATCTTTTAATACATCTGGCAACATATATTAAAGTAGCGTTCATTAGGTTTCATATTTTTTGGCTTATTTATTCATTGGTGTAGTTTTTCGAACATTTGTAACATGCAATACATTAACTTCTTTTATTTTAATCGTTGTTATTTAACTGCATATCAAATTGTTGCTCACAAAACCAAATTTCTCTAATTACTCAATTGTTGAAATAGTACAAACTGTACACAATTCTTAGATCCAAATGCAAAATTTGTAGACAATTTGTAATTAATACAATGATGGAAAGAAATGACGAACACGAATGGCAGTTTTGTTGAAAATATTAAACATGTTATCAATATATGCATTGTGTTTTTATTATATATTTCCTGTTATGTTTAATAATAATTCGAAATAACTGGAATAAGTTTCTTAACTTCTCGTAGCTGGAATCTTGATTTCACCTTTTATCGAAACGACCCTCTCGTTTCCGTTGGAAAATTCTTCATAAAAACTCATCGCTGAAAATAAAATTAGATTTTTTATTTGATTGTTTTATATATATTGTACTAAGGGCCACCCACCTGACCAAGTATTTTGTCCCTTAAATAGAAGTGTCCATCTTCCTAGAGGTATTACTGTATATATATAAGTATAAAATAATACACATAATAATACAATAAAAGAGCGCATTAAGTATGTATATAAGATAATAAAAATTACCTGTTACAATTACAAGAAAATTAAACCAATAATTCAAGTTAATAAAAATTCACTATCAATAACATTTCTATCCAAGGATTACTACAGACTGAATAAAAATTAATGTGAAAAACTTAAAAAGAAGAAAAATAGATAAGAAAAACAAATAAAAAAAGGAGATAAAGTAATTTAAAATACCATTTCTGTATTAGGACAGAAATACGAGGTTAAACTAGTTTTAAAGGAACCAAACTTTCCCATTCAACAAATTACTTTATAAGAAATTGGTTTTAAAAAAAACAAAACCATAACATTTTCAAAAAATTCCAGAAGCAGGAGTAAAAGAACAAACAGAAAGAATGTAAATAAAAGATATTATAAATTTATTTTAGTTGACTAAAAATATTCCAACATAATTCAAATATACACATTCTAAGATATCAAGAAGCACAAATTGAGTTATTATTACAACCCTTACTTTCATCATTTAATTGTTCTGTTCGATATTTGTATTTCTCCTAATATGGTATAGTATACATCTTATTTTCTTATTTGGTGCCAATTTTAATTGAGTGAGTGATACAATGTATAGGATATCGAGCAAACAATTCTATTAACCCTGCCTACTCTACTTAAACCTGATGAATACTATTATGCCAATAAAACAGAATTAACAAAATAACAATTTGATTCATTTATCACATTTTTTTTGTCTTCTTTATCTAAGCTTTTCCTTTCTCTTTATAACTTCGAATTTTTCTAATATGTTTAACTTAATTTCATTCATTATTATAATTTTGTAAGAATCTTGTATATTATCCATTTTGTTTGTTAATTTGCTGAATTTATAAACGTAAAAAGTGTATCGATATATATACTTATATATATATAACAGGTCAGTGGAAAAGTCCCCGGCCTACCATAGTAAAACACATTTTTTTGGCAAAATTAATTTTTTTTATTCAACATAAATCCCTTCAAGGGTGTACACTGATTATAGCGACCCTCCAACTTTTCGATACCATTTTTGTAGTACGATTTGTCCTTTGCTTCAAAATAGGCCTCAGTTTCGGCGATCACCTCTTCATTCGACGAAAATTTCTTCCCAGCGAGCATTCTTTTGAGATCTGAGAACAGGAAATAGTCGCTGGGGGCCAGATCTGGAGAATACGGTGGATGAGGAAGTAATTCGAAGCCCAATTCATGGATTTTTGCCATCGTTTTCACTGACTTGTGACACGGTGCATTGTCTTGGTGAAGCAACACTTTCTTTTTCTTCAAATGCAGCCGTTTTTCGGCGATTTCGTCCTTCAAACGGTTCACTCGGATGACTGTCGATTGGACTTCGGAGTGAAATGATGGAGCCATGTTTCATCCATTGTCACATATCGACGCAAAAACTCGGGTTTATTACGCTTGATCATCTTCAAACACTGCTCCGAATCATCAACTCGTCGTTGTTTATGGTCAAAAGTGAGCTCGCGTGGCACCCACTTTGCACAGAGCTTTCTCATACCCAAATATTCGTGAATGATATGATGTACACGTTCAGTTGATATCTATAGAGTGTCTGCTATTTCATTCAATTTCAATTGACGGTCATTCAAAATCATTTTGTGGATTTTTTTAATGTTTTCGTCGGTAACAACCTCTTTTGGGCGTCCACCGTCTTCGGTGCTCATTTCACCACGTCTAAACTTAGCATACCAATCCTTGATGGTTGATTTTCCTAGGGCAGTGTCCGGAAACTCGGCATCAAGCCAAGTTTTTGCTTCAACTGTATTTTTTCCCTTCAAAAAACAATATTGTATCAACACGCGAAATTCCTTTTTATCCATTTTTTTTCACAATAACAAAAGTTGCTTCACTCAAAATGCTATAATTCCCAAACTAATGATCCGACAGCTGTCAATTTTATACATGCATCTTTTGAGGGTTAGGGCTAACTAAAAAACATATGGATTTAATTCTAATAGCGCCATCTATGTGTCAGGTCGGGTACTTTTCAATTTACCTTTTATATATATATATATATATAATATATATATATAATTCTTAAAAATTAGCTTTATTGAAAACATTACACAAATACCTTTTAGTTTCCTTCAACGTACTCCCCTTCTCTATGAATACATCGTTACATACGAGTTTTTCACTGTTCACAACAGTGCTGCAGGTCATTAGATGAAGGTAAAAGCTGCAGACTTGTTCAGTAAGTCTGCCATTTTTGCCTCCACTTCTTCTACAGACTGAAACTGCGTTTCCTTCAATGCACTTTTCACTTTTGGAAACAGGTAGAAGTCGCATGGTGCTAGATTTTGCGAGTACAGTGTATGCTCGAGCACAGTAATGCATTTGCCCACCAAGAACTGTTTCACACAGAGTGCATTGAGCGCCGGCATAGTTATTGTCTTGGTGCTTGATTTTTTGGTACCAGTTATGCGCAAACTTTCGTGTAATGCAAATCCTCAGTCAAATTTTTCTTATTGTCTCCTTGTTTATGTTCCTAATATCTGACATCATCCGAACACTCGAACGTCAGTTTTTATGCATGATTTCATTGATTTTTTTAAATGTTTTCATCAGTTCTTGATGTCACAGGTCGACCAGAAAGTTGAACATCTTCAACAACCTCTCGACCTTCTTAAAATCGTTTGTGCCATTCAGAAATTGGACTACGTGACATGCAATTATCTCAAAACAACTTAAGGTATCCGACTACGTTCGGAACAATAATTTTGAAAAACCGTATAAATGAATAATTTTTTCAAATATTTAGTATCAACTGAATTAGAATGTACGTAAAAAAACATTTAAATAGTTTTATTACAATGAAAAAATTCTAAAATGCAAATTTTTAGCATAAAATAAGGAAAAAATAGCACATTTTCAAAATATACTCCTTTCATGAAAAATCCTTCTATAACATTGTTATTCAGCATATGTATTGATATGATACCTGTTAAGAACCTGGACTAGGATTTTCTTATAATTCACATTATTTGAAGAGTTATTAAGAGTCGAAATAACAGCACGTGTTTTTTTAAGAAAAATCATCCATTCTTATGCATTAAAATGTGAATAAATACACTTATAAACAATACATTACAAAAATCCTAGTACAGGTTCTTAAGAATAACATGAAAAACATTTCTACCAAATTTTATCAATAAATAGAAAAAAACATTTGAGTTATCACCTTTCAAAAATTGTAAAAATACTGAAAAATGCATTCTTCAGAAATTGGATTTAAAGTTAAAACTTGTTCAGAAAATAAAGATATACATACCAAATCAATCTAAAACCCCCCACTTTTATAAGTTACACCTTCTTCATTCTCTTTTCTTTTAAAATTTGATTTTCTTGCAGTGCGAATTTTTTTTCTTGCCATTTTTGCTGATGGGAATGAATGTCGTTTAGAGTCAGTAATGCGAATAATGTCCAAGTTTTTAAAGGCATCAACCGTATACTGCCCCGGAAACACATCTAACGCATGAAATATCTTCAACACTCCCTTAAAACCATCATTAAAATGTATTACGGATAAATAAGCTCCCAAAGTAAATGTTTCATGGTCAACAAATACATCTTTCGGGATTATTTTCCATAAGCAACCATTAAAACATTCATTTGAGTTCTGTGTTTTGCCATGGAGGCATTTTTTTAATAAACTTTGTTCACATAAATCAAAATAAGTGGATTTGATGGAATTAACAATGGTTTTAGGCAGGCTTTTGCTTTTTTCATTTATTTTTGCACCGCAAGCAATAGCACGTTGATATTTACACCAACTAAGTTGTCCTTTCGGACACTGGCCATGCATTGGCTGATCTCCTCCTGAACAGCTGTGATAAAATGCTGCTATTACAGCACTTTGCATTCCCGGCAAATCACCAACATTGCTTCTAATTGCAATACCGTAGTAATTTTGCAATTTATTAATAAATTTATCTGTTAGTTTTCCTTTCCCACCTAATCCTTTCTGGTTTGATTTTAGTTTTCGAAGGCGGGTCCCGACTCTTTTCTGAATGTGCCCTATGCACTCATATTTGCAAACACTATTTTTTCCGTAAACGTCTTTCACTGCTGAGAAACCTTGAGAGTCCCCATCACCGTAAAAGGACGAATACTTCAACTGTCGCAAATGGCAAGACCGTTCAAATATACGATATGTACCAACGGATTCCATGCTGGATGATGACCCAGAATGATTTCTTGAGCAAATGTGGTCACGGGATACATTCAACCTTTTGTTTCGAGTACATATGCGACAATTCTTCGACATGATTTCAATGTCTACAACTTTACCTGTATCAATGGATAAAGCTGCTACACACCCATTCAATGACATGTGACCTCGACGTTGCCAAGTACCGTCACAAGATACACCACAGCTAGTCAAATCCTCCTCCTGATGATTGATGTCTTTTATTTCGGAAGCTGCAGTATTCATAGAATCCTGTGCAATAGGTATTGTAACTTTCAATAACTTTTTTTCACAGTTCCTGAAAGCTGACTTGGATAAACATGGCATATCTAATGCAGCACTCAGCTTTTTCGAGGCATTATGGCCTTTTCCAATCAAACGCATACCTAAAACAAACTGCATATTGATTTCATTCATCTTATTTCCTTTCTTAGTTGATGAAAAACCATGAATAAAATTACAGTTTGTGCATTTCAGGAGCATATTGGAAAGAAAACCAAAACTGGACTCTTCCTTGAGTACTAAACTTTGTAATAAACACAAAGGGCAACTCAGCATTTCAATGACACTTGAAATGATTTCTAGGCTATAAATCCTATTACCAAGAGTATTCATATCTTTTTTGAAGCTATCCTTCATTATTGTTTCCACAGTTCCAATTTTTCGTTCGCTGCTCGTGCTGACTGTATCAGATGTCTGACAAACAGAATGACGATTACCATGAAATTTCCTTTTCTTGCTCTGACGTTTATTTTTCGCACTACCCATAGTTAAAATAAAGAATATTAATCTAAAAACTATTTTACAATTTAAACAGTTATTTCAAACAGAAACAAAATGACAATTAAAAACAGAACTCGGAAGTAATTCAAAAAACTTTGCTCAGCAAAATAGTAAACAAAGTGTATATTGCCAGATTTCTTGAAAATTATACAACTAAATGTGATGCCAGATTTCTCAAAATGAATCTTAATATATTTTAGAAGTTTTTTAAAAAAATATAAGTAGTAAATGTTCTTAAAAATATTAGAAATAAACGAATATTTTTGACAAGACATTAACTTCCGGTTTCGAAATCGTGACTTCCGGTGATTTTTTTGGAAAGTGTCTGATATTAAAATACTTAAAACTTGATTTCTATATACCGTAGCTACAAATGGAAGGTAGCTTCAGAAAGAGAAGATTTCAAATATTTTAATGGATAAATAAAAAAAAATTCGATATTTTCTCCAAAATTCGAGTTTTTAACGTAGTCGGATACCTTAAAGCATTCAGTTGGATGGTTTTTTTTTAAAAAAAATTTCAAATTTATGCACTGCTCGATTTTTGAGCTTATCATGATGGCAGCACTTCGACACAACGATGTCTTACTCAAACAAGGATGGAAAATAAACTGAACTAGAGAGAGGGAAAAAATAACATGCCACCTGCACCGGAAGCATCAAGGTCAATTACATTCCATTCCTAATCCTCCACATCAAGCCTAACGGCTAGGATATGCGCAGTCCGGTTATTTAAATGTGACATCTTGTGTGTATATATATATATAGAGAGAGAGAGAGAGAGATAGATAGATAGATAGATAGATAGATAGATAGATAGATAGATAGATAGATAGATAGATAGATAGATAGATAGATAGATAGATAGATAGATAGATAGATTATTTATATGCGCAATAAACAGTAAAGGAATACTTACACAATAGTATTTAGTAGAAGTATAAGAACAACATAAGGAATTAACCAGTTACAAAATCAAAAACGTTAAGAAGAGATGTTGCGTATAAATAATTTAACTTTATGACACAACTTGTTGATAACCATTAAAATTAAATAACTAATTTCGTCTTATTTATTTACTAAGTTTTCGTCTGAAAGCATTTTCCGTTTGATTATTAATGTGTTTAAACACTGAATTTTTATATACAAAAGAGGATTACGAAATGTTTTATTTTAGTAAAAATAAATGAACACATTAAAAAATATCTATAGTTTGCTTATCATGAAAAGCAAATACCATTTTAAATATATACAATTTAATTGATAAAACACATAAAAGAGAAATAAAAACTTAATGGAAAAAAATAGTTTTTATTCATATTTAATTATTTTGTCAATATTCCTTTCACAACAGAGTAATGCAAAAAAAAAAAGCAGTATAATGTTTTTGAAAAAGAATGTTATTCTGAAAATAATAAATTATTAAAATCACTGACTCAACCAGCTGCATCAAATTAGTTTTATGCTTTCAAGGAAATATAAAAGTGAATGTTTTCTTTCTTTTTGAGGATTGACACATTTAGGGAAGAAACATAATTTATGCCAGCCATATCTCGCAGTATCAGTCATTTTTGCAAACAATAACATTATTTTATTATTTAAGATCGAAATAATTAAACAATATCTACTTTTAAGACATTTTTGTTACTGTTGAAAATATAGATAGGAAATTTTAATTGCAAATGTTGTGTATGTGTTTTGTTAAGTAGAAGTGTTTGAGAATGAATAAAATTGATGGAAATATATAAATATATTTTAATATTGCATCCGACAAAAAGTAATGAAAATGTTAGATTCAAGATGTTCTTCTGATTAAATTGATAAAAGATTGGCGCTTTGTTTCAAAACTTGTATTGCATTTCATTCAAATACAAAATTCCAGCATTTATCGTTCAAATAAAGATTATAAACAGAAATGATTTTATTCTCGCGACGACGCAAAAGCCTTGCTTTTACCAATGCAAGTGACATTTAGCCTTCCTGAGAAATCAATTCTACAAAAGCATTTTCACAAAAATAAATAGTTCCTTAAACTTACTGTACTATCTCATACTGAATACGTATTAAATACACAGTCAACATCTAATGACATATTTGAATAAAATATCAAATATTCACGTAGATGGAAGCTGTTGCTTAGACTCTAAATCGTCAATATTTGAACAAGATTCCAAGGTCGCCAATGCAAATTTCATTTAAAAATGAGTCCATGTTTATTTATTGGAATCTAAGTGACAATAAATAGCAATATTTTGAACAGAATCTTTATTTTCATGACACATGATAAACATGTTTACGAAATAATTCTCTGTATTCACTCTGTTTCCACATAAAAACACTGTAGCTTTTATTAGAAAACCGTTTGTATTTTCGTTCTAGGTCTTAAATTTCTTATTATTAAAGATCGTACATCAGCTTTAATAAAGTTGTATAGGCAGAAATTTCTAATTCCTATTTATTGTGGAATATCTGATTTACTGACGAAGAAAATCGTATGGTATTTAATGTGCTACTTATTATATATACATATAATATTATATACATATATATATATATACATATACATACAGCACATACATACATAAACCGCTGCTCAGAAATGCAACACCATGAAGGAATAGAATCAAAATGTGAAACGGCAAAATGTACAATTATAGATATTATAAATTAATAAAGTTTCAGGAGCCATCGCGCGTGCGCGGCGCAGCCCTGAACTGATGCTGAAAGCGGAGCAACAAAGTGCGCTGTAGCGGGACGCTGAAAAGTTCCATGATTATTTGTTAGTGGCAAACGTTTGCGAGACCTGAGGTGCCTCCACGACGGAAGAATAAGAAATTCAAGCAACTTATGAGTTTGTAAACGAGGGAGGATAACCGCCTCATGATGGATTTTCCGCATTCGCCAGCAGCCTGTATGCAGCGGAACAGTTCCACAGTGATGGAGTTTGCTGGTGGACTGACGAGTAACCGGAACAACTCGAAAACAGGCCGACGTCAGAGCGCGATGATCGATAACTCGCCTGCATGGCGGTGAATGATCGCACAGCCCTCCAGGCAGCTGGCAGCACGTTGGTCTTACTGCTACAGGTGTACAATTGTCATTTGGTCAATCTGTCGCTGCCTGGCGCTGGATTGCGCAAGGGTGCCTTTATACAGGATTCACATGAATCCATCGACGGCTGCGCCGGCAGGGCCTGGAGCAGAGAAAGGAGCTGATTTCATACCCAGTTGTCTCTTTCCAGATGAACTCCTTCAATTTAGGACCCATGATATCGTTCAGCAGACGTTATGCTGGTCAACGCTGCCTCCTGAGGCATTATTGAACGGCATAGTGGCCTGAAATCACCTGGAGTTGGTCTGGTGATTTCGTATCACTGCGACGATCCAATTTGATACTGAATTGAGTAACTTACAGCAACAGGTCCAGAAGTGCCAGCAGCCCAGTTCAGTCTTCCTTCAAGGCATCCCTGGAGCTATCTTCAGGAGGATAATGCACGCCCACATGTTGCAAAAGCGGACTGTCGAGACTCTCTGGTCCAGCACAACGGCGCAACTCTTCCTGGCCTCCCGTCACCTCTGATATGTCGCATTATGTGGGATGGTTGTCGGCGTCCTGCCGTGATCCGCGTCCTGCAGCTCCAAAGACGAACTTTGGCTGCAAGGTTAGCGATATGGAATTTTCCTGGCTAAGATATTCACATCTGTTTGACTCCCATGCCATGTCGTATAGCAGCACCATTGCAGCGCATGGTGGCTGCACCAACACTGATTTCTGGATGACCCTGAGCCTTTTCGAGCCTGAAAATTTCATCATTTATTTGGTACTCAGTACAAGCCGTTTCTGCATTAAATTCTATCGATCTCTGATGATTCTTTCTATGGTGTTGCATTTTCTGTTGCCAAACAGTAGTATACATATAAATACATCGATCACTAACTCCTGAGTGTAACACAGTAACATTTTTGCAAATTTTTATTCATCAATATAACATCTTTGTTAATCACCTTTAGTGATAATCAGTTCCAACGCTTTTCCAAATCTTTTTCGCAAGAAATCTTTTGTTGGTGAGTAAATAGGGCCATGATAAACAGCTCTCCTGAACTCATCGACTCCGTTGCTGCTTCTTGTTCCACTGGAAAGCAATCGCGGCACCCACTCTGGAAAGCCTTTTCAGTAAATATACCCCCATGATATCTTTAGCCATCCCAGCAATCTCAATGGACACTTTATCAGATCTTCATTATAATTTTTGTCACTTACCCACATTCTCTGGTGTAATTTATTCCACAGGAATCTGAGCTGTCCTGAAGCACACTGTGTCGGTACGAATTATTGCCGAACTCACAAAACACTGACAACGCTGTTTAGATGCGGACAAGAGTCCGCACATTTCAATCCCATTGCTCTTGTCAATGCAGTTTTCACCCATTAAAACAATGTTTTATCAGAATGAAACCTGGTTTTTCCGCTCTTAACAAACTACAAACCTTTAATTCCAACCCTGATAAACCCAGCCGTTCTGGTCCTGACTGACTTCTAAAATCTTGATATCGCTCTGGCCAGCTGCTAGAGCACCTTAGAAGACCACTACTCTATCATGGAGCGCCATCTTGAAGGTCCTGGAGTTATTGACTGGATGTTATATACATATAAGCACACATACATACATACACATACATACATACACATACATACATACAGATATATACATACACATACATACAACATATATTATTATACATATATTATATAGAGAGATATATATAGAGACATATATACAAGGAGAGCATAGAGCATAAAATTTTACTTATTGCTCTAGCATTAGATGCGAGTTCATTAATCTGCAGAACAGATTTTGAAGTATCCATAAAGTAGCCAAGTGTAGAGGTGGACCCAGTGAACCATAACTCCTGTTCCAAGTCCTGGGCTGGAATAAACCGTTTAAAAGTTGGGTGATATCTATTTAATCTTTTGATCCATTTTAAATGTCAAATTTAGAATCCTTAAATGTTCCTTTCGTTATGGGTGAGACCCTGTCACAGAATATAACTGTTACTATATATGGTGTATAAATAATTTTGCACATTCCAGCATTGAGAAATATACTATTTATAAAAATTGTTGGGCTGAAATATTTTAATAATGCCAATTCAATCATTATTAATTAGTGAAAATATAAAATTTTGAATACAAATCTTACAGTAAACTGTTTTGACCTGCCTGCTCAGACTGTCAGATCATGCCGGATCAATGATTCAGGAATTATCGGAGCATTCAATAATTCTTTAATGGATACTATGATAATTTCCAAACAAAACTGAAACCAGCATAGCATGCATTTCATTTTAACATCTCAAGACTCCCATATGGATGATATACATCCAACAAATTTCGTCAACTAAAAGCAACTATGAAATTATTTCAAAATATAGAATATTATTTTAAATGAGCATTCTGTATTAATGTACACAACAAAAGAAAAATTAACACATGCAAAATGCAATGAAAACACGATGGCTTCAGCTAATTTAACTGCGCAATTGATGCTTATTCTAATGATCAAAATTGTTAAGTTCTAGAAGTATTTGAAAGTGTATTGCATGTACACAATTATAACATATGCAAATACAGTACGTAACCAAAACAAATATTGTAATTGAACCAAAACAGACAGTTATGAGCTAAAAATAATATAGAATAGAAAATATCAAAATTTATAGGAATAGAATATAATATCGTGTAGTTTATAGGAATAGAGACAATACTGTGCATTTAGGGAATAGAAAAGAACTGACCATGTGAGAGCAACATCTAAAAGAATCTCAAGATCTGCTTCACCTTATACCTTCAGCGCTATGTCCACAAGACTGTAGTCATAAATGCATTGGCCTGATTAATTGGGTAATCTGCATCCACGCAATAATTAAATAATTTCTATATTTCATATTTTTAATTTTGCCATTTTGGATATATATATATATTGAATTAACGAAACCATTTCTAATTAATTTACAAGGTGTTTAAATTAGTTATTGAAGCGCAGTGCTATGGCTCATAAATTAACACTGTGATTCCCTGCTTAATAATTTATTTTGGCATTAAGACACGAGAGGAGAGACAACATCGGGAAAATGACGACCCATACTAATCTTTCTGCCCCAGTAGCCAACTGAAGGAGCAAACTCTCCTGCTCTGGGAAGCAATGCGAGGATTATTCATATTACGGAATTCTGAGACCTTTGCATTTGCTATGGCATTAGATATTCATATGTATTAATAGGTATTTTAGTAATAGGGTCCTTCCTGAAACTTTCCTCTAAAGCACAAGAATTATTCATATCATGGGAATAGGAATAGGAGTCCTAGGTATTTACAAGGAAGGCTAATAGTCTTGGCAGATTATCCTTGCTAAAATATAGAAAAATCTCCTAGATTTGAGCAGCGTGTGTGATGAAATAAATTAAAAGATTAAATGGAAATTGTAATTGTGATACAGCTTGGGAGAATTAAGAAATTAAATTAAATTAAATGAAATTATTTAATATAATACATACACATATATAAGGAGTGTATGTATGTGTTTGTATCAAAGTGTATTGTTTGGCATAACTCTGATTATTTTAGTATTTCCAAAATATATCAAGATAATTACTTCCAAAAATTCAGCTGAATAAAGAATTATACTGGGGGAATATAATCTTGTAAAATTATTTTAAATATACTTTTATTTTTATATCATTTTATAAATGAAAATCAACAAATATCAATGTTTTCCTAAAATTAAAATTATATTTTGAATTGCATAAAATATATTTAACTTTCTACTGAAAGAGATTACAGTTATTCTTCCGATTTAAAACGCACTGATGATGAAACTGTTTATTTGTTCTAAAATCTCCACGCGGCAGTGAACTACTGTATTTCCTGAGTAAGAAAATGGAACACCTGAGACATTAAGGGCTTCACTCTGTTCAAAATAAAGTGGAGACACAAAATTTGAATCAAATATTAACATTGCATCTCAAAGTACTCTCTGAGATGTATCTATGATAAACAAGCATGGCTGTGTGATTTTAAGAGCCTATCAATTGATAATCTACACGAACTGTTAATTAAAACTGCTTGATCTAAAGAGAAAAATTATAAGAAACCACGATAAAGACACATTTATAATATAGATGGAAAAGGATTGAAATAATAATTTACATTTGAGTACATGAGGAGAAAAATCTATATTAGTTATTTGAAAGTGAAAATACAGAATTAATTGTTTCTTTGTTAATTGATAAATTATAATAATGATTATTTCTGGCTGACCCAAAATTGAATATTTTACACCTCTCCTGCTCTCTGCCCTTTCATACAATTGGTGACTAAAATTCAAGCTTTGGTTGATACTCTTAGAAAATTCTAGATCAATTGTTTCATGCTCTGGAAACGTATGCTTAATAACACCTTGAATAATTATAGCACGTACTGTAAGTGTTCTGAAGATGGTTTGTACGAAAGCTGCGATCTTTAATCAATATTAAACATATTCCATGATACGGCACCAATCGAGCTATCTGCCTAGGACTTCTTCATGTGGATTCGTTTAATGATCTGACAGTTTATGATATAAATGCCACCGCATTTTTACCTGAGTTTATCGCAAATTATCAGTTTTATTCAGTATATTGTTTCTTTGTTATCTAATTGGTTATTACTGCATGTTTGTCTTAATATTATAGTGCAGTAACGTTCTAGACGCCCAAGTTCCTAAGCGCTACCAAAACTAATAATAAATATTTGACTAGAGTGATCGTCATAATTTTTAACTATCATTGCACTGTATGAATTTTTCTTTGTGCTATAGCTATTAATGCAAGACATTCAATCAAATTAATCTTCAATATTTTATTTGTTTGCATCACTATCACAATGATAATGAGAGGGAGTATGCAGCAACTCTTTCCTATAACAGCGCTAGAAGCCTTAATATATCTGGCCAGATTATCTTTCAGCCAAGTTGATAAGGCATAAAAGAGCCAGGATGCCAATCTACCTCTCCCTCCAAGAAAGTAATGCAGAACATCCCCTGATGTTTTGAAACGTCATACAAAGAGGTGTTCCTATGTTGTACTACAGTGCTTAACGTACTTAAACTGATATAATTCAAAACACATTTTTACGAATATTGATATCTGGAACCATTGCATGTTTGTTATCCCATGCAGGTTTTATTTTAATAAATCAATTATAAATAAATAAGCAACAATAAATAAAATGTTTAAAATTAACAAAAATTATTCACAGCAATCGCAAAATCAATCAAAATAAATGAGGAATAGAAATCATCAATCCAAATAACTACTTGAGTTATCTATATACTAGGTACATCAGGATATTTGAGCTACAAAAATTGAACTGAAACTACTTAATTAGATATCTTCCGCAGAACTTAAGTGAAGCATCTCTAAGCCCTTGTGGGCACCACCAGAGCCTCTGCAATCTGACACTGAGAAATCCACTGGAGAGGGCATGATGGTTAATGCTGACCTCTGAACTCAACAAAGTGAGGCCGATATGTGAGCTTCTTTCTGTTTGTCCCAGAAGTTATCTCACTGTCCTGAACCGCCCACCACGTGATATACCGAGGCCGTACGACATCCCTGATCCTACAAAACCAGACGTACGAAAGAACACCATCTGATTTCAGAAACATCTGAGGTTTCAACCGAACAAAATAATCATTAAGGCCATCTAACCTGAAAGCAACATGTCCTGAACCCTTGATTACACAAATGTCCCGCCAGACTCCTCTCCCTAGAACTGCCCCACAACGTCAAACCAACATCCTGGAAACAAGAACACCCTCTCAAAGTTTGATCCGTAGACAAAAACACATCCTACGATCTAACCCCACGCCAAAGATTTAAACCTGATTCTATTCATGTCAAAACCCATTCTTGGAGAACGTCCACAACCCTAAGAACAACCAAATGAAACACAATCAAGAACCCGATCGCAATTTATTCACAAAATCGCCCAAACCATGAACATCACCAACCTCAAGTTCAAGTGGAAGTTCTTTTTGACTAAGTCCTAACAGGGCCCCTGGACACTGGGGCTCTAAAATGCCAACCCAACCAACCCTGACGGATCCCTTTACAGCCCAACTGTACAAAACCCAACCCTGAACCAAACGAAACCTGGGAAAACCTGATCCTGGCCAAGTCTGAGAGTGAGAGACAAGAGACCAACCAACACGAACATCCAGAAACACCTCCAACCACCAGCAACAGCCCACACAAACAGAGAGGGACACCCAACCCACGACTGAGACACCAACCCACCATCCACCAACCCAAGACTAACTCACCCACACCCACCCACACCCACACAACCAACACTACAATTTGACTGTTTCATGTATTGAGTGTGACTTTCTATTATTTTGATCACGTAGAAGAAATTGCTTTAAATAATACCTGCCGGTTAAAATAATAGGATGCATTACAAAAGGTGCACTAGATTTCTATACATTTGTAAATGGTGTACCACTTGTCGATCTTCATTTATATATACCCATCATACTTGTATTCTATTCTAAATATGTTAATGAAGCAATAATTCAAGTAACAGTAGGATTGTAGTTCTAATCCGTGGAGATGTGAAATGGGTAGTTTCTTCAACCCCAGGGAGTATAGAATTCAAGACCAAAGGGGAACTATTTCAATTAACTTTTATAACATTGGCGCTTTTGAATTCTGTTTGGGTTAACAGATTATATAAGTGAAAAGTATTTAAATAAAAGCAACTCAGATTTTAATTAACGTTTATTTGAAATTGGCACTAGGATTTCCAACAATTTAAGAACAAACAATTAAGGATCAACGGAATAACTTACATTTACATAATTCTCGGGGCAGAATATCATGTTTACTAGTTAGCTCTTCCTGACTGCTACACAGTACTTACCTGGCAGCTGCTTGGGGCTAAAAGTTGGTATTGGTCGATTTTATCTGTATAAATAGACAAATACTGAACAACCAAATGTTTCTATTATATCAATTTTAAAATAAGTTTTTTTTTTTTTTTTAAAAAAAAAAATCACTATTTCGTTAAATAGTGATATTTTTAACTCATATTAATGGAAAAAATAATTATTATGTTGGTCAAGCGATTCATTATGAAGAAGGTCATAAAACGCGAGATTTTAATGTATTAAAATAAAGTTTAAAAGTAACATAAAAACATCTTCGAAAAGTCAGTTATTAGCCACCCAAGGGGGTATCGCTTTAAGTAGATTACTTTTGGCGTATCAGATCACTTTTCAATATTTTATCCTTTGCTTCCATTTTAATTACATTTAGCTTAAATATATTCAGTTTAATAATTTATCGTTTGCTTTAATTTTAATATCGGAAAAGTTTACTGTTGTCCATTTCTCGATGTTTCATGGTTTACTTTAGTTCTCATATTTAATTGAGTAATTTGCAAAACTTTGCATAGAACTTTTAGCTCAAGTTATTTTGAGTATTTTACACTTTTTACTATTATTAATTTAGATCAGGACTCTGCAAATCCTTTTTGGGAAGGTCCAGATCGTAAAATTTTATTCTAGCCTGCGAGCCAGATAGCAAGCTCAAGATTTACATGGGCAATTCTATTTATAGAGCAACAACAATAAAATAGACTCAATTACTTAAATTAGGAAACGTTACTTTTACATAATATTTTTACATACAAATGCTGATATTTTCGAAGAAAATTTAAAAAAAAAAAAAAAAATTTAATTTCATTTTATCATATGCTAACGCTTTTTTTTTTTGTTAAATTCTGGAAAAAGTAGAATTATTTAAAATGAATATAAATTAGAGGAAAGTAAGTTAATTAATATCCATTTCTGAGCCCCAGGCTCCACAGAAGCAATTACTATCTAGAAAAGAAAATACTTACTTCAAAAGTCCTATATATACAACATATTCTTTATTTACACAATCAAAACATTCTAATGTACAAAAACATTGCCAATGTTAACACCAAAAAGAATAAAAACAATCGATTCTGTCATAAAATCAGATATTAAATTGAATACTAAGAAATCAAAGCAAACGATAAATTATTAAAATAGATAATAATATTCTGTTCTGATATGAGTATAAAAGCAGGAGATAAAACATTAAATTAAATATGTGTCTTCACTATGTAAACATACCTTAAGCAAACTAAATGTAATTATTATAATCATTATGTATTATAATGTCAATCTTTTGAACCTAACACAATGTATCCTTTATTTTATACCCACATATTTTTCTTGATACAATTTTCATAAAACATCGGGTTAGCACATGTTAATAAAAAATTTCCATTTATTATTAAACGTATAATTGAATTGGTTCAATTTTGCACCAACGCAATAAATGAAATTGTTTTTCTAAGATCAAATATTTCATTATACTGGATAATTAACTGGATCGTTAATAAAAATCTTTACTGATATTTTACATACTTCATTTTCGACAATGTATTTTCACAAGAGAAGTACTCACAAATAGAGATAAAATTTCCAGAGCACATGATTTAATTGTTCATATTTACTTTTCGAAAGATATTACAGAATTGGGTTACATATATTTCTTTAAACATCATTTGTATCAAGTCATCATTTTGCGGATCAATATCTTCCAATTTAAGTTATGAGGGAAGTTCTTCAATTCTACAGCCAAATGGATTGTGAAACATGGAAATGTCTTTAACATTCATAATAAGATAAGAAAAATGCTGTTGCAACTTGTTTGTAAATCTCAGTGGTTCGATTTATTTTTAGTAGTTCGATTTATATTTAATTTTTTCATGTAAAAACAATTTTAACCCAAGAGCTGGATCAAAAACTAACAATGAGCAGTAGCTTGAAGATACCTAATTTAGTTGATGAGAGAGGAATTTTTCTCGGCAAGAGTAACTTTTAAATTTACTATTGATTTAATGAGTATGTATATGTGTAGATGGATACTACATAATATTTAATATAACATAGTTGATGTTAAAAGCAGAGTTTGAGTCGAGGCGACAAATGAGAATAAAAAAAAAACCTGTCAGAACAGCTTGCATTTAAACAAAAGCTTAATATCGTATATTTTGCCAAGTACAGAATTCGAATTTCTAACTTTAGGCTATAACTTTGATTTTATATTCTGAAAGCGATCGTCATTTCTTACTTTTTCTTCTTCCCACTTTTTCCTTAAGAAAAAAAATCATTTTCAGCTATTCTTTTTTTCCCTTTTTTTTATCTTTTTTTTTGTAAAGCAACTAAGAACTTGTGAAGGTTGATGATAACAAGATACAAAATATATTAAAAAATACCTTTATACTTTTGTTTGTAGTTACAGTTAATGTTTTGAAGCTGAAGTAGTTGTTAATGGACGAAATAAATCGTTTGGCGAATATATTTTACGTGATGGAATATCTGCGTATGAATATCTTTTATTTTCAATTTTCTACATTCGTTGCATTGTTAAAAATTCTGAGATAAAATATAACTTGTTTTTAAAAAGTATTAAAAGATTTTTTTCCCTCTCAGTATTAATTATTCCTTTGATTTTTTTTTCCTCTTCATAACAATGTATAAATTTAGTAATAATTTTGCGAGTATAATATTTTATAACACATAGAGTCTAAGGATTGCAATAATTCTAAATATAAATACATAAAATGTTAACAACAAAAAAAAAAACGATAGTTAATTCACGTTAAATTAATAATATAAACATGTACTTTAAAATAAAAGCTATAAAAAATAAAATTATATTACATATAATACATAAAAATGAATTTTTATTCACATTTATCTTCGAAAGCGAGTGCAATTGTAATTACATCGACGTGACGTGACTCTCTATAATTTACATTCGAGAAAATCTGTTGTAAATATGTTTTTAATCCTGAAAAAAATATGTAGAATTACAAACTGAAGAATTTAGCAATTTGTATTTATTAATTTTTTGTTGCTCAAGCATTATTTGATGATGTGCTATTTATAAAAATTATTTATAAAAATATTTTTGATAACATTATTAAAATATTAATTAAAGAAAATACATCTGTAATTAGTTATGTAAAGAAAGCAATAAATGTAAATTATGAGTAATAATGTAAGCAGCAAATTATTTTTATAAGAAACATCCTCCAGTATTTAAAAAAAATGTTGAATATAACTGAAAATTCACCCCCTCACCCCAGTGACATTAAAGAAACTAAAATTAAATAATAAGACAAATTATTTCTGGCTATTTATTTATTTTTTAGCTACACATTATTTTCCACAAGTCATCAAAATAATTTTCTTTTTACAGTGAATGAACGATTGACCCCAATGATGTAAACGCAATTTCATATTCTCTCATCTACGTTTAAAAATAACAGATTTCTATGTTACGTTTCACGCTAAATATTTAGATGTGATATAGTTTGCATAGTCCTTTAATTTATAAAAGTCAGGAAACTCAGATGAATTATTAAACAAGGTCTCTTAAAATGACGTGAATGCATTAATAACAATGAAGTAGTATGGATGCAATTAATTTAAAATTTTAATACATACAGAGAAATTTTGGATTAAACTCGCATATTCGAATATTTTAGGAAAAGAAAATTTATTATTCATCATTTTTGATTACATGTCTGAAAACTATTATTTATAAATAATATATTTTTTTTATTAAATTTCGTTATTGTACTCTTTACTGCTTTTAAAAACCTTGTTTAGGTTATCCTGTTTATAATCTAAAGCTTTACTAAATTTTAATTGCAATTTTTAAAATTTCTTCTCTTTTTGTAGCGATTGTGTTTCATGGCGGAGGTAACACTGAATTAGGTTTTGTTTTTGAGGTATTTTATGATGAATGCTGTTTTCTTTAAGATGGAGAACATTTTTTTCATTTGAATAATTTCATTTTGAATTTTAGCACTACAAATGTATTCTAAATCATTGAATATAAGAAATATTTAAAGTAAAGCTAATTCAAATTTTAAAAATTTAAATTAATTTGTCATGGAAAAATATTACCGGAAAGCCTGAAGAAATAAAAATATAATACAATTAAAAAACATTTGCTGCTAATTTAATAATTTATTTTAATTTATGATGGATGAAGGAAAATAAATTCTATTCGAAGCAGACATTTATCACGCGGCATGTAAAAATAATTCCATTCACAGAGAAATAATCGTCTGCTAGTATAAATCATTATCTGTAAAATATTTTCCTTATTTTATGATAAAAAACGTAATAAGAAATTTAATACAAAAACATGTACTCTGTTAAATACTGAATTTTAATAATAATATTTGTTTACCGCAAAGTAGTTTTTCATTCAATTTTAAATCGAATTTCTGAAAATGGAGACTTATAACAAACAAAAATTTTCATCGACATATTACTTTCGTGATAAAGAACATTTAATAGCATTTGTGTTAAAAATATTGAATATGGGGTGATAACTTCTAGTTACATTTATACAGCTTGACAGTAAAAAAAATTTCAAACGCTTATACATACTTTTCAAATCAGGCAAGTTTTTAAAATTTTAAAAAATGATTGTTTTTATTGTAGAAAAAAAATCCAGCCCAGAATATTAAAATTCAAATTATCCAAAACGTTATTCTAAGACTATTTTACCCAAAATATTATTACTCATTTCTCCAAAAAGTTAAATGCAAATATATAAATATATTATTCATTTAAAAATAACAACGTATTTCTACCACATAAATAAAAGGAAAATATAATGCTTGTTTATACATAAAATATGAAACATAATTATATTTGCTTTATATATTATCCGTAAAAATTTTCATTTATATTTACATCGTTTTTTGAAAATATACCATTAAATCGTTTCGCTACATTCTATTGTGCATGAAAGTGATGTTACCGCCTTTATAAATATAAATGAAAAAAAAGGAAAAGCGACACAGCATCTTTTGTTTAAAAAAATAATAAAAAGACGTCTCTTTTTGCTGACTTGAGAAAAAAGGAATCGTTATTTTCACTAGGTTATTTTTCCTCATGACGTGTGCAATATTTTTCTACTTTTACATTAAACTGCTCAAGTCTGCCTCTTGTTTCTTTGAACAAATTTCTTACGCAAAATTCTTACGCTAGGTGAACGTATTGTATAATTATAGATTTCTAACAAATCGGTGGAAAGTCCGATGGATCCTTTTTCAAAATATCTTTCTTTTTGTAAAATAAACATTTTGATTGTTATTGAACGTCGCAGAAGAGAAAATTTTTTCAGCTCATTTATTTGTGAATATAAAAATAATCTATTCTAATATCTCAGAATCGCATAAGTAATCAATGCATGGAATGAATCTGTAAAACCTTTTCTTATCTTTCTCGTTGTAATATTATCTTTTTACTTATTGTTATTAAATTAACTTGTGCATTCCTATTCTTATCGTTATTAAATATTATTTATTTGCGGGTAGTTATTTTTTTAAGTAATGCAGAGTCATTCAAAATAATTCATCCGATTTCAAAATTCCATACTTTCCAAAATAAATGATACAGGATGATAATTAATACATGAATGCAACTTGAGAATATATAAAAGTTCGATATAACTTTCTGTAGTTACACGTACAGTCTCAATTCGATAAATAAATTCCTCCCAAACATGTTGTAAAGTGTTAGTAAACCCAACTTCTAAGTAGCTCCATGAAAGCTTCTAAAACAGCTTTCGTGAAATAGCGTCTCTGTGAACACACAAGGATCCTCTATTGTTCACAATAAACATTTCCACAGTCTTCCTGTGTACTCGTATTCATGTATTCTTAATCGTTCTGTGTC
>BMAW01051031.1:0-26159 GCA_019974015.1 Nephila pilipes | reverse complement strand
ATATATATATATATATATATATATATATATATATATATAGTAGAATCCTAAATACAAAAAGGAGTTCATGGCTCGGTGGTTTATTTTATTTATTTTGGTGTCTAAGGGTTATTCCGGATTCAATAAAGATGTGTATTTTTAAAAGATGAAATTTACTTAAGTAATATATATTTACAAATTAAATTTAGACTATTGGCTATATGTATTAAATTAAGAATTTTCACATCGTACGTCTTTCCATAATGAAAACGCCCTGTCCTTCAGGGAGACTGTTTTAAATCCCTTAGACAATATTACCAAGGTGAGATCTAGTTCGTTCCGCCCTTTAGTGCAGGAAGGAATGGCAAATGTATAAATGAATTTATGTATATATATATATATATATATATATATATATATATATATATCTGTGTGTATACATAAACAATAATACGAACCTCGCATTTAACACATTCGAAAATCAAAATAATTAAGGTAGTTAAATAATTAAAAAGAAAATGCAAATTGTTAAGATTTTCACGTTTGATAGAAAAGGGTGCTATAAGAGCAATTGCAAGAAATAGGCTCTTCCCCAGTAGATTAGTGGTCGTGGTCGCTGATGGTTTTGTTGAGTAGTAGTTTCGAGCCCTGATACCTTTAAAGAGCCGCCGTTTAGCGGGGTTGATGTACGCTATATCTCGTCAATGTCTCAAATCCTCCAATAGGCGTATTATGGATGTTTAGAGATGAAAGTTCCTGCCGTCTCAAATGTCGTTCGCATTGCTTGACCGATGTTCAAAATTTCGAGGTCTTTCCATGGCCTAGCCTTCGTGTTGCTTACTGGTGCGATGTTATTAATCAATCTGTGACGGATCTTTGTGTTATTTTGCTCTTGTTCTATAATTCAATATAATATATTAAACGTTAAGAGACGGGAAAACAATTGAAGAATACTCTTGACAAAAAATGAAATTTTTTATTATTAATGCCTCGTATCCTAAAGTCTCCTTCTCGTTTTGAGTCCTAGCTAACAGTTCTGGTAATAATTCAAATTAAGCTCACTTACCGAGACTTCTGCTTTAATCGCCCTGACAGTCCTTGCTAATGATGACGTTCAGTCTTTAGGATCTTCACAGTTCTCTAGTCGTCAGTATTCACATACTCAGGATACTAACATTAGCTGCTTTTTATATCTCTACTCAATTTCCCTTTACTTATATTTCATTACATTTCAATCAATTTATTTTATTTCGACCTGCAACTAAAGAACATAATCACGTTTCATCCTGATTGGGAAGAAATTGATATTATATGCAATAAAGTTCAATAAAAGTCCCCAAAGTTAGTGAAGAGAAAACCGCGAATAGCCCAACGTCACAAATCAATGAAAGCAAGAAATTGACAAAAGTCGATTCAATCATTCCTTTGATTATGATTGCTTTACTAAGAATGATAAAGTTATTAGACGGCTGAAAAGCAACACGAGGGTTATTGGCGACAATCCTCATAATTTTGATTTTCGGTAAAGTGGCGAGGACTGAGCTGTCACCCCCCTCCTGAGCTATCACCTCCATACTTCAATACTTCACACACGAAAGTACTTTGAATCAGTGTACTAGATTTAAAGCACACCAGCCCTATTGCACTGCGGGTCTTTTGTGGGATCAGGATTCGAAAACATTGCGGAACGAAACGCCGGTTTTAAATCCACGACAATCGTAGCCATTATTCGTTACTTGAAATGAACTCATATAAAAAAGTGTGTTCAGATTCATTTAATTTTTATTTCTGGATATTCTCCTTCTTCTAATTTAATGCAAATTTGATGTTACTAGCATGCAAAATGAAATAAACGGTTAAAAGATTATTTCTTATTTTTAAATTAATTCTCTTTTTAATTTTTCAACGAGCTTCTTTATTTATTCGTAATAAATTATGTCATTTTTTTAAGTTTAATGATTTCCATCAAAAAGTTTTGTAATTAATTTTGAAAACATCGCTGATATATTATTTCTAGAAATTTTATTCTTCGAAAGATGTTTTCTTTTTATAATTAAAATGACGACACGCACAACATTTTTCTTTCTTCAAAATTCTCGGGAATAAACGGATAAGTAATTAAATATTATATACTAATTCATAGCCCTTAAAAACAAAGCGCGAGAGATAGAAATGTTGTATAGAATACTTCACAAATTTCAAGTTGGTCCATTCCTAAGCTACGGATTACATCTTGAGATATTTTCTAAAATAAAAATATTAAATGATTGATATTTAGCACGTAAATATTTTATGATGTATAAATAATAGAAGCCTATCTAAGGGAATTATTTATTACATTGATTTTAACTGAATTTATTTATTCATAGTTTTTATTTTAATATATAATGTGTTATGATGATTTTTTCTTTTGTTAAAAGAGCAATACTGTATCAAACCAAATGTACGTAAAATACTTACTAAATGTTAGGGTATCTAGGGTTTTTTGGCTTCTTGCAAGGGGAGAACGTTCAATCAAATTTTATAAGATATTAGATTTTAATTAATTTTATGACGGAAGGATGATGGAAGATTAACGAAATTTAGATGGACAATTATGCCTTTGAGTAATAAACGATAATACCAATTTTGTCCTGTGCCTAATATAACGGCGAAATTTATCACGGATATCCCATTTCATGAACTAAAAGCATGAAATACAGATTTATTTTATTTCAATTTATAAGTTGAAATTTTGTGACACTAACCCACATCTATCTTGCATATAATTTATTTCAGAGAAATAGTCGAGATATCTGGATAAGATATATTCTGCATCTTCACTAATTCTTACGTTTATAATGCTGTTGTTAAACTTGATTGCTTTAATTTCAGTAAGCCATTTATTGAAATAATCTGCAGTTAAGAGAAGCTTGAGAGTCGCAATGTGAATTAGTTTATTCATTTGAAATATTACACTGCCCAGAAAATCTACGATAAAAGATGAATTTAGATTAACAGTCATATGATACTGTTTTGAGTTGGAAAAGAAATTTTAAAACTCTTAAAGACGATATATGAATTGAAAGACTATCATTCATGGACGATGGTGCCCCGGTTATAAAGTGGAGGACTTCATCTAATTAGACCGTAGAGAAACCTTTCAAATGATGATGAATGAGACTGACCTTAGATACGACAATGTCTGAAATTTTTTTCTCGAATTGCATATGTCAAATATATCAACACGCAGTGTTCATGGTTATCATCTCCTTTTCAGAAGCAAACACGCTGCGAAATGTCAATGGTGATATTGAAGCTCTGTGAGCAAGGTAAAGAGGATTTTTTTAGTCACCTGGTTTATTATGAATGAATCCTGGGTCTATCAGTATGATTGAGAGACCAAACAAATGAGATTAAGAGAAGCACAGCAACTCCCTACTCCCAAAAGGTCTAAAGACAGAAGTCTACAGGGAAGGTCATACGGTTTATTTTCCAAGATTAAGTCATCTTAACAGATTACTTGAAGAAGGTTCTGATCATCACTGGTGCCTGTTACTGCACAGTTCTCAACAAATTGAGTGCTGCTCTGATCAAAATCCAATAGGTATGATGATCAAAGGTGTCGCCTTCTTGCTAACAATGCATCTACTTAATCATCTCGAAGTGTGGTTGAGGAATCAAAGTGATGTAGCTTTGCAACTTTGACACTCCCACAGTATTCTCTCGATCTCGCTCAAGTGAGCTTTACCTTATTCCCATAACTCAAAACACCTTCTACAGTCGGATATTAAGCGACACAAATGACGTCTTTCGAAGGTAGAACACAGGTTTTCGAAGCAATTTGGTATGTTTTATAATGCCGACCTTCAAAATGTCAAGAAACACTGGAACAAACATATAAATCTGGATAGTGACTAGGTAGAGAAATTTCAATAAATATAAATAATTTTAAGTTTTTTTTTCTCTATTACTTTCTAGAGATAATTAAAACTTTCTGATACCCCCTCGTATACTTGTCAACGAACTTGTTCAAATCCTTTTAATGGTTCACTAGAAGAAATTCTTCTTTATCACTAGTACCAAAATTATCATTTAATCCAAAGGAAATGTAATATACCTGTATAATTTTTAAATGTTACATGTTTATCTCATTCAAAAATATTATGAAAAATTATTAACAAAAATACTTCTTCATTTATGATTAGAACTAAGGAATTCCTTATTAATTTTACATTAATAAACAAGCATATAATAAGAATTTGTATGTTATACTCGACCGTCAAGAAATCTTGGAAATATTAGTAAACAAATCTTGAAAATACTTTGAAAATATCAATTTTAAATTTTTCCATTCAACGTAATGAAACGCGATTTTAAATATGACAGGTATTATTAAGCAACTGGTCTGAAATTATCAAACTCCTATGAATAACTCACGATCATAGCGCTCGTTCTTCCAATTTAAATCCCGTGTTTCCTATTAAGTGAACATGTTAAGTTATAGCTCAAAAATACAATTGTAAATGTAAAAATAATATGAATATATGACGACATAAAAAGTACCATTTTAAAGACGATTGCAGTTGTTAATGGAAGAAAGGGAAATTAATTATATTTTTATTAATTATAGTCATGAAATAACTTTTAACATATTTTACAATCAGTCTGAATCCCGAAGTAAAATCCCAATCCTCCCAGTCATACTCTGCTACCAAAAATTAACATTTGAAATAACGATGGTAAGAAAACCTTTTCTTTAATCTTACCATTACAGCGTAGTTTAGAGGTTGACTGATTGCTCTCTGCCTATTCATTGAATGGTAAAAATTGCTTTATTTAGATGTTTTCCAGCAGCACTTAAATTTCTGACCATGTTGTATATATATATATTATATATACATCTAGTAAAGAATCTTTGTATTTTGATTGGTGGTAATTAGTTTATTTAGGTTTTCAAAACCTAACTATATGAACTGCATTAAATTTACAATGAACTACTTTGAGAGAGAGAGAGAGAGACGTTTCTTTCATCTTCCAATTAGTTTATAATGAATGTTATTATATATTTTGATTTTCAACATTATTATTTCTTAATCTTTTATCATCAGATTTCAATTTTAGGTGCATTTTCATTCTACTAACGAAGACCTATTTGAATACTTTCCTCCTTCTGTGTTGCCTACCATGTACGGTGGAGAACTTTTGGAAAGTGACATGGAACAAGGATTTTCCTGGATAAGGAGAGCTAATAATGAACATAGAGAGAATACTATAGAAGGACAACCGAATATTTATTAATTTTCAAAACGAGCATGCTTGGCAGTAATATTTGACACATGAATTGCTCTCTGAAATATATATCCCATATTCAAGTTTCGAATCTCCAGAAGAAATATAATTCTTTTATGCGTAGCTGTGATAAAAACTAATGAATAGTTTTCAATATTCATTAAAAAAGTAATGACTTGTAGCAGTTTAAAAAGTAAACTATCAGTTTGGATGACAATGAAATTAAAACAACAAATATTTATTCTCTGGAAGTTTTCTCAAGGGTAATTATTTGTTATTATCATAGATGCCAGTTATGATGTTTTCTTACTTTGTTGCTTGAAGAAAGGTTTTGTAATTATGTAGTTGTTTGATCTCATGATATAAGGAAGCGGTAGGTCAAATAAGGTAAGGATTTTGCAGAATTGTGATATCATTAAAAAGGTATTAGATGCTAAAGAAAAGTGATGACCGTAAAAGCTTTTTTTTTAATTCAGCCTATTTCTAGAATAGTTCCAAAGAAGACATTATAAGATCTAGTTATAGAAGAATACTAATATATGTGATATTCTGCACATATTTATTCTCGTACCTACGTATTAGATATCTACTCTTGTATTCTAATACCTACGAGAATGAAATTACTTTTCTAGTACGATCTTCTATTCTTCAAACCTCTTGATGCTGTTTAAAAGGCTTATCTACTGATGCCCTTTCAATTCTCATATTATGAAAAAAGAATTTATGGAATATATATATATATAAGCAAATTCAACCGTATATTATTTAATCACAAATGCTTTCGAACACATTTATATCTTGATGCTTCCACAAAAACCTCTTTTTTGTGAAATGTAAGACTAAAATAATAAACTTTTATGCTATATAGATGTGTTTTCAGAAAAGGGTTTTGATATTAAATCATTCTGGAACAATGGGATGAAATTCATGATGTGCTGAATTGTAAAAATATGGTTCAACAGTACGAAACAATATAATTGTAAGAAATATAAATATAAAAACAGTTTGATGTATTATCCTATTTATCTATATTAAAAATAACACTTCATCTCGCATTGATTTTTTAACTTTTCAGCTTCAAGCCATAAATACATACACAACAAGAAATTGAAAAATCTTATATTTTAATTGCATAGAAAATCTGTCAAAACAGTGAGCCAAAAAATATATATATATATATATATATATATATATATACGCAAGGCGTGACAATTAAATAAATGGACTAGTCTTACAAATTAGTTTTATTGAAAACATTACACAAATACCATTTGTCTCCTTCATCATACTCCCCTTTCCTATCAATACTTCTCTGCATATGAGTTTTTTACAGTTCACATCAGTGCTGCAGGTCATTAGGTGTCATCTTCTACAAGAAATCTGCCATTTTCGCCCACACCTCATTTACAGACTGAAGATATGTTACCTTCAATGCAGTCTTCACTTTTGGAAACAGGTAGAAGTCGCATGGGGCGAGATTCGACGAGTACAGCGCATGCTCGAGCACAGTAATGCATTTGTTCACAAAAAACTGCATCACAGAGAGCGCATTGTGCACTGGCTCGTTGTCTTGGTGCTTGATTTTTTGGTACCAGTTTAGCGGAAACTTTCGTCATATGCACATCGTCGGGCAAAATTTTTCCTACTGTTTCCTTATCTATGCTCCTAATACCTGACATCTACAAAACACTCAAACGTTTGTCTTGATGCACGATTTCATTAATTTTTTTATGTCTTCATCAGTTTTTGATGTCAAAGGTCGACGAGATCGTTCAGCATCTTCATCACCTTCCCGATCTCCCGAATTCGTTTATGGTACTGAACAATTTGACTACGTGACATGCAATTAAAATTAAACACCTCCTTTAAGAATTTAAAATATTAAGTTGGAGTAATTTTTTTTTTTAATTTCAAATCTATGCGTTGCTCGATTTTTAAGCTTAGAAGGATTGCAGCACTTCGACACAACAATGTTTCACTCCAACAAGGATGATAAGAAAACAGAACTAGACAGAGGGACGGAATAACGTGCCATCAGCACCTAAAGCAACAAGATCTTTTACATTCCATTCCCACTTCTCCACACCAAGCCTAACGGCTACGGAAATGCGTAGTCCAGTTATTTAATTGTCACACTTTGTATATATATATATATATATATATATAACACATCAATTAATAACTCCCGAGAATAACCCAGAGATGGCGCTCGTAGTAAACCAGTAACCAGGTCGTTCTAGAGTACTAACCTTTGCTTGAAACGTGTCAAAATTTTAAGTCAATCGGACCAGAAACAGCTGAGTTATCGAGGTTGGAGTAAAGTCGTTTTGTAGTTTGTTTAAAAAATGGAAAAAACCGAGTTTCGTGTTCTGATAAAACATTGTTTTTTAATGGGTAAAAACACCGTGCAAGCGAAACAGTGGATTGAAAAATGTTACCCGGACTCTTGTCCATCAAAAGCAACGATTTGTCGGTGGTTTGCCGAGTTTAAACGTGGTCGTACCGACACAAATGACGCGGAACGCTCGGGTAGACCTGTGGAAGCCGTTACACCGGAAAATGTGAGTGAACTGACAAAATCATAATGAAAGATCGCAAGCAGGGCCCGTGAGACGTTGAGATGACAATATCAGCAGCGTATTTCTTACCAGTGCGCTTTTTTGTAGCAGAAGCGAAAAAAGGCTTTTTCAAGTGTAGGTCAGCATTTTCATTGATGGAACAAAACAGAGTCGATGATTCAGAAAGCGTTTATCGCCAGAGCTATCGTACCAAAAAAAGATTTTAAAAGAGAAAGAAAATTTTTGAAAAAAAAAAGATTGGAGTGTTATACTGATTGTATCAACTTGCTGCGATTAACAAAATGTGTTATGTTGATGAATAAAAAAAATTTTGCAAAAAAGTATGTTTCAATGTTGTCTCGAGTTATTGATTGATGTGTTATATATATATATATGTAATGTCTTTCTTTCATTATTACTAATATTGAATTGAATTAAACCAATCAGAATCCAAGTTCAAGTTTTTAAATATTACGGTTGTATACAGGAGAGAGTGATTTCACACGGTGGAAGGTACACTCCAACAAGTGTTTGATAAACAAAAGAATTCACAAAGATGGGCACATTAAGAGTGTAAGAAAGGCATGCTTACAAGCTATGTAAAGAAATTATGTAGCAAGGAATTTGTGACATAATAGAACATGCAGTACTGGTGATTAGGTTTTGTAAATTCTCCTGAAAGACAGAAATCTAGTAAGAGATATTTTGGAAAAATTTAAGACTCTTCGAAAAGTTGTGGATTAAACTATGAGTCAGATCCGCATACAAAGAATCATTTAGACTGAATTCGGAAATGTGAACTCTCATATACTTGAATTCTGGGAATGGAATAAAATAGAAAATTAAATTATTATTAAGAGAATTTTTAAATTAAGTCAACAATTGCTAACACATAGAAAATATTTATATAAATCTCCTGATTACACACTATATTACACACACACACACACATATTACATATATATATATATACATATATATATATATATAACAATATATATATATATATATATATATATATATATATAGAAGATATATATATATATATATATATATATATATATGTTGTTATATATAAAGTTAAATATATATATATATATATATATATATATATATATATATATATATATATATATCGAAAGTGGGCGTGTGTGTGTGTAAGTATGTGTGTGTATAAATTATTCATAAAGAGAGGAGAAGAAATTAGGGTTAAAGGGAAGCATTGAGTACACCTCACATAAATCATTGGATTTCATAAATGACGCTAGCTTATTTAAGTAAATCGTCATGAAATTTCTTGTAGACAACTAATATGTAAGTCTATGTTCCGTCTTAGAAAACAGTACAAAAAATATCGTGTAAGGAAATACTTGAGACAAATGGTAAATCTAGGAATACCTTCCACAACTTTAAAAAATCGAGTAGAATGAAAACACTCTTTGTATTTCCCCGAAAAACTGTGTGAAAAATGTATTAATGAAATCCATCTTACATATTTATAAAAAATACAATTCATTTTTACAACAAAATATTTAAAAAAAAAAACATTAAAAAGGCTCTATGCAAACATTTGCAAAGAAGAAATTTAACTGCTCAAGTTGCGATTTTTTTATAATAATTATTAAATTACTCAATTAAATATAAGAATTAAATTAAACTTTGAAATATCGAAAAATGTAAAATAGTAAGCTTTTCCTATAGTAAAATTAAAATAAACGGTAAATTATTGAATTGAAGATTGTATCAGCTTCATGTAATTAAAATTAAAGTAAACGATTAATTATTAAATTGAACTTATTTAAGATAAATGTAAATAAAATTGAAGGAAAAGATAAGTAATTGAAAAGTGATCTAGTACGGAAAATGCTCCACTTAAAATGATTGCCCATTCGCTGGCTAATTTGTGTGCATTAAAAATTCAGTCTATAGGTACGTACAATACATAAAAATTCAAATTGAAAATAGTAATACAACTACTAACTAACATCTATTCTTCGCTGCTTGATGACAAGCGTGCACGTTTATTACGAACTGGATCAAAAATGCTATCATCAATACATGTGTCAGACATATATAGCAATAATAATACATGTGTCAGACATATCTATATAGTTGATTTTTTGTGGTAGTGGGGGTGGTTCCAAAACCTGTTATTAGTAACTGTTTTTTTTTCTCTCAAGTTGCTTATGTAATTCTTGATATCCTGTTACATAAAACTTAAGATTACGTTGAAATTTTAAAGCACGCTGTATGTGTTAGAATCATGAGTCAGAAAATAATGTTTCATACTTGTAGCAAATTTCAAGCCCTCGCAAATTAAATCACCTTCTTCCTCGGGATTAACCACTTCTTTTTATCATAATCTGGAATATTTTCGTTCAAATCGACCTCATCCAAACGGCTTTCTAGCATCAATTCTTGGATATCAGCCATTTGTAAGTTGTTGAAACCTTCGGATTCGATAGTTATAATTTTAGAGCACAAAGCTGATTTTTGCACTACGAAATGTCCACTTTTGCAAATGAAGGCAACATGTTTTCCAACAAGCATTTAAGGTCGTCGATTGTTGCAGCATCTACCATGTTCTGATCATACAATCAAAATTAAAATTAAAAAAAAAATTTGGTTTGTTTCTAGAACAAAAGATTAGTGCAATAAAGTATATTAGTGAACCGTGTTATTACAAAATCGTGTAAAAAACCATGAAAAAAAAAGAATTATGTATATAATTTGTATAAATGGTCCATACTCTTGAAACTTATGTACCAAAAATAATGCAATAACTCATATAAAAATTAGATTTAAATACGTTCAACTATTACATGATTCTCATTTTATTTACAAAGATAAAATGATTAACTAAAATGTACACTTTATATAAACTACAACAACACCTTCAAATAACCTCATAACTAAAACAGATTTTTCTAAGCAGACAATTGCTTGCAATACATGCATGTGTTGAGTACATCGTCTCCATCAATAGGAATATATTATTTGCGGATCACTAATTTAATTCATAATTCTTGAACATTCGGAAAAATTAATACATATGTAAGCAAATTTAGGTGATATAGAAATTTTTCGTTACAAAAATGGATAAGTTACATTTTTTCTTAATGTTTTTTTTTCCTTCTGGCTTTATTTGGAAAATTAATCCAAACAGATATCTCGAACGTCAAAGAATAATGAGGGAACAGTAAAAATGTATCAAAATGTAACAAAACAGTCCCAAGGATCGAGAAGGAAGGAATACGGAATCAGTCCATGATGTCCCTTGCTTCCCAATACACTCTAAGGTAATCTCTTTGTTTCTGTGCGATTCTGTCTAGTCCCGAAAAATCCAAGAGATGGTAGGGGTTCATTATTCCCGATTTACAGATTAGACATATGTTGGTGCCGAGAATACCTGCCCTATTTAGGTGCTCTCCAAAGTAATCGTGGCCTGCCGTTAATCTGAAATGGTCAACTCCTTCTTTTCTAGATCAAAGGTTGTAAGTTTTCCAGGTGTTTTGGATATATTGCCATTTTCTTATCTGTTCATATAACATTTAAATTTTCTCTGCAGGAGTTGTCAATATTTTTGTGGACATACTTTTTAAAGGAATCCTGGAATTAGACTATGATTGCTTATTTCTTGGCTTCCCCTTTTTGCCAGTCGGTCCGTCTCCTCATTTCCATAGATACCCATATTACAAGTTATCCATTGAAATACAATTTGAATATTTTATCTCTTAATTTTCATTTCTTTCTTAAATTGCGTTATTATTTGCGTTTCAGAATGGTGGTTATTAGATATTACCTGGATAGTTGCACTCGAGTCGACAAAAATAACCACCCTAGAAAAACAGTAATTATTTCATCTTAATAACAAGATTTTCAATGTCAAGTGTATTGCATATACTTCCGCTTCGAAATTAGTCATAAAATTTTCCACAGGTGTATACAAAAAGAACAACTTACTGTTGACTCCTGCTCCGAAGGTTTCATTTATATGGGACCTATTCGTGAATATTCTTGTTCAGAGGAGTTCCAGATAATTTTTCTTCTATCAGAGCGATTGCAATAGCTCTTAGGATTGCATCATCGTAATTATCTTTCTTTCTTAGATCGTCCAGAGTTAAGTAGTGGTCTATAGCCATATACTCCAGTGGGCTTACTAGGGATTATAAACAGTCTATGGAGTTGTCTTTATATCCATTTCACTTTTTTGTGAGAATTTAAATCTAATATATGTATTCATTGCCTATTTCTTTATTTCTTCGTAAATTGGCAAGTTGGAAATCTATAGTTGCATTGATACAATAGGGGTGGTTTTGACAGTTACTGTTATTATTCGAAGATCTCTTATTCTTTAATCATTCCAAAATATTTATTTTATTTTGTGTTGCAGTAAGCAAATCCTCACTTCCATGCATCACAATGGGTTTTAAATATGTATTATATGTTATATTAAGTGTATATTGATTACATCCCAATTGGGTTCCAGCTAATCTTCTCAAAATTTGTAGTCTCTTTTATGCCTTTTCCTCAGTATAGCGTGCATGTTCCTTAAAACTTAACTTTTTATCCAAAACAAATCCTAGAAATTCGGAGCTCGTACATTTAGCTAGGTTGTGTCCGTCTGGTCTTAAATCAAACTCAGGTTCAGTGTGTTTTAAAATTCAGTCAAATTAAATGATCATCATATCAGACAACAACAATCATATCATCAATCAGATTTAAATATCAGACAAAAACTTATCTTTATGTGTACTAGATGTTGTTTGAGGTTTTCATTCAGATTTCAAATATTATTCGAATATTTTATTGTCTTTCACGATAGACAGTTTCTAAACTTTTCTGAACGTGCATTGAAAAAAAAGTTAAAAAAATAAAAAAAGATTTCATTAATGATGCGAACCAGATTCCCTCATTTAACAGATTTCTTTAAGCTATGAATTTTGAGATTAATTTAGCCTAATGATCTTAACATATAGTAATTAGTGAGAAGGAAACTCCGGAAACTTGTATTCACAGAAGGAAACTTTTATTCACAGATTTGAATAAAATAATAAGATTTTTTCAAATTAGAACACCATAATTAGTAACTTCAATTAGTTTATTTAAATATGATTAAATATACAATTTCTTACCTGGAGGTGAATATTAGTAGTGCAGCCCTATTGACATAATTCAATTTGTTTAATATCTTAAAGACTTTAGTGCAAGTTTTTTATGTGTGACTCGTGTGAAATGTATGACGTGTCTGTGTGAATGTGAGTATGAGCCAAAATCTTGACGTTCTTCCGATTTAAATGGAGGTGTGCAGGGAAACTACAAAAAAAAGATAAAGCGTCCTTTCCTCCTGAAAATGTAATTTCAACTGCTGAATATTTAACATGAATGAATCTCAACGAGTTTTTCATGTGAAAACTCAAAATACCAGTGGAAACAATCCAAATTATAATTCTTTATTCCATGATCGTGAAAATGTATTATTAAGAGGATGATTCGTGTCCTCAATTACTGGTATTCTAATTACGATGATTCCCTTTGAATAAATGCGTAAATTATTCAATGCCTTCGAAATATTTCAATTGAAAACAAAATTCTCATTTTACCGAAAAGTATTTGCGAATGAGAAGAATTTTCGAAAAGGTTTATTCAGATACACTTCGTTTATTATTGCATTTATTACTGCATTTTACTCATTTTACCATGATGTTACCGTCATGTCTCAAAATTCATCAAATCAAAATCACGTTTAAAGAGTACATTGCGGATGGCCGTTGTATTATTTCATTTACCAAATTTGTTTACCTTTAAGCAACTGTGTTCCATCGAATATCTGTAAAATCCGTTAAGTTTTGCTGTACCGCAGCTTCAACACAATGGCGCAGGATCAATTTTTGTTGATAATTTACAATAACTATTCCTTCTACGATTTTAATTTCAAATGGCGTTGTACTAGAGAAACGACTTGGGATATCTTACAGCTACAGTAGTGGTGTCTTAAACAATTCGCTTTGGCTGAAACTGCAATAATTCTTAAATACCAAATAATTTGCCGACTGATGAAAGTCCTAATATGAAATACGTTTTACTCTTATATTAATATTGAGCAAAGCTTTCGAAGGACATGTATAAGAATTTTAAAATAAGTATAAAAAAAGGCAAGGCTAAATGGATCTAATGACATAATCATTTCTCTCCAAGCATGTAAGCATGTCAAAATTAATTTAAGTGAAGTAGAGATAGAACTTTTGAAAGTTTCGAAACATATAAATTAAGCTTTAAAAGCTGCACAAGATTCATAATTATTTAACAGTTATGAATATGCTAAATTTACCTAATTGTAGACATTTTCTTTTATTTCATGATTATATATGCATATAGTAAAAGTAACGGGTTGAATCTTATTTTAGCACACGTCTTGGTAACAGAAAACAAATGGCATTAAGCCGCTTTTAGGATTGCTATTATATTAGATATCTAAGCGATTAGTTTTATTATAATATGCCACATTTATTATGCTTTCTGGAGCCGTTTTTGTTTTTTGATGACAAAGTTCGAGCCAAAATAAAATTTTACCGAGGCATTCAATTCCATATGAATTATGGAAAAAATTCATGGTTACTATTATTTCTAATATTTATTTCAAAAATAATGATAACTTTTGAGGAATTATTTTGTCATTCATTTTTATCTTAGAAGATATATAAACCCGGAAACAAAGATAAGGGTTTCATTCTCCTTTTCATAGCATATGCGGCATTTAGTCCTACCATGGTGATTTCCATTCACAAAATTTTGTATGAAAAGAATAGCTGCTGTACTGTATTGAAGACTATTAATAAAAATGACATGTTTTCAGGACATCACATTTATTTGTACACATCTTTTCAAACATAAATTCAAGACAAAAGTTTACACAAGCACCATTTATCAACATTCGTCTTTACTTTTCGGAACCAAACTCAATACTAAATTTCATATCCGTTGCCAGTAAATTATCTAAAATCAAAACTATGATCTGGTGTTGCCAAAAAAATATATCTTAATAAAGAATATTGAAAAAGGTCTCACTTTAAGTTTAAATCGTCTGCTTTTAAAAGTAGAATAGGTAATATCTTAAATAAAGTATCACATTAGATTAAATCGTCTGTTTTTAAAAGTAGAATAGATAATATCTTAAGTAAAGTATCACATTAAATTAAATCGTCTGTTTTTAAAAATTGAACATGTCACACTGCCAAAAGAACAAAATGGTGTCAATCTGGAAGTATTCTGCATCAGGTTCTCTTTTGCAACTATATACATATCTTTCATTTTTAAAATCTCTAAATCAAACATCAGTTGATAAAAATTACAGTTAAATTTGTATTCAAAATCTTAGGACAAAGAAAAATAATGCAGAAATTTAATTTTTCATCTGTTTTTTTTAAATAAATATGGCACATTTTAAAAGATAAATTTTAAAAATTGCTGTTATTTTAAAAGTATTGTTAAGAAATAAATTGTTTTATTAGTTACCATTTAATTCTCTAAAGACAGACATTCTAATTTTCAAAAGAAATAATAAGATTGTTTAACATTTTTCTTTCCAGGGAAATTTCATCGCATATACTCATTAAAATAGTTGTTCAAAAATACGTAATTCACGGAAAATGAAGAGGGTACTTGAAGACGAATACTACACTATATTTAAACATAATATTGATAGTCAGAGGCAAAATTATGCACATATTTTTCCGACTTTCATTAATTGTAGCGTTCTTTTCATCTCAAATAAACGTTATTTTAGGAAAAATGCAGTTTAATCAAACACTTGATGCCATTTTGAAAATCGTCAAATTAGAGAACATGTACGGAGTAACGCAGAATACTAAAAATGAAATAATGTGAATAAACTTTTACTAACTTTTGCACACAAACACACACATGTGTGTCACATATTTATCAATGTTATAGTTGCTCAGAGTAATGAATATTTTAAATTGTGAAATTATTAAATCTTATTGAACTTTTACGCGATTATATTTCCAAGCTATAAAGAAATAAAGCGAAAGAGTTTCCATGCTTGACTCAATAAGTTTCAGCGCACAGAAGAAAGTATTACAATTCTATCTATCTATCTATATATATATATATATATATATATATATATATATGTATGTATGTATGTATGTATATATATATATATAGAGAGAGAGAGAGAGACAGAAAGAAAGATAATGAGATTTTGAATACACCACGGATAATGCAGTAATGTAGAAGGTACCTATTGAGGCAGCCACCTATTGAGAACCAGAAGATTGTAGGCAATAATTGAGTTTTTTGTGTGTTTTTAAACGTATTGTTCGTAAAGTCTTAGATAAATGTTAAGGTCTACACGCTTTTGTATTTTTTGTCATCGTAAACAGTAACATAGAAGTTCCATATACTTGAAACGAAACTGCAATGAAGCTTCACTGCAACGTAAACCCGAAAGAAAAAATAGACATTTTCAAAGATTTAATTTGAGTATCCAGGAAGAATTAAAAAATGGTATCCGACCTGGGTGCCGAATTTGGTGACAATTCTAGGAACATTTGACAATCTGAGCAACGTTAGTGACAAATTGTAGGTTCTCGAAAATGATGGAATTTTATTGAAATCCCAATTAGGAGAAAATCTATGGATTTTTCCAAAATTTTCCCTTGACGATAGAGTAGTTTTATATTGGAAAGATACGAAGTTTGAGCGAATTTTTCCTTTGTTATTAGCCTTTAAAATGCAGAATAATACTTTGGTGGTTTATTGGGGAACTGAACATTATTGAAAGTGCTGTTACTGTTTTCTGGTGTTTTGCTATATGTTGGTTTTGCTAATTTGTATGTTGTACTGCTAAATTGTATTTTGTTTACCTGCTTTTGCTCCTGCTCTGTCGTTAATATGTACATGTCCTGTTTTATCTGTTGTGCTGTTAATCCGTACAAGAGCTCTTACCTGTAATTAGTCATTTCCTGAAAAATTGTGAATAAAACGTTATTTTTCAGTATCTCCCTTATGGGACTGATTTCTCTCTTAACTCTCATGATTGAATTTTTGTATTGATATATAAGATAAATCCAAATTATCCTCTTTTTTAGTGAAAATATTCTTAATGTCAAGACTTTTAAAATTAAATTTATTTTATATTCCACTTCTAACTGTTGTAAATTCTTTGAGAATCAAGCGTGTTATGCTTACTCAAAAGGATTCAAAACACACCATAAGTAATAATTTATAACCTGATAAATTTATAATAGTTTATAGTACTTAATTTAAAACCTGATAAAATTAAGACATCCTCTTTCATCTCAGGTATAAAGATTGTAATTAAACGTTAACATTTTTCTTATTTCCGCGCTTTTTCTCAGCATATATTTACTGCACTAGCCATGAGAAGTTTTACAGCTGACTTTTACAGCTGTTATTTCCCTGATGAAGGCAAATTTTCTTAATTCCTGATGCTTTGATTTTGCTTATGATCTATTACTGAATGCAAACCTCAAATATTATTATTCTTATTCTAAATACTAACTACAAATTGTAATTCTCGACAACTGTAATTCATACTTTAGCTTTGTTTTGATGTATTAATTTGTGAATCTGAATGTTCATTTTCAGCATTTCATATTCTGAAGTAAACTTTTTATAAGTAACTTAAGCAGAACTACGGGTTTTTTTTCTCTTTCTTAATTTAAAGATGAGTTCAATTGATTCTATCAAAATATTGTTAGGTAAAGGTCCCAAAGAAATGAAACTTAAGGGCAATATGTATACAAGAGGCAAATTTGAATACAGCGTAAATGAATAGCTGAACTATAGTATGTCTAGAAAAAAGATGCGAATAGATGTCGACTCATCATTTATTGTAAATGATTGCAGTCTTATGGTTATGGAGTGCTTGATGAAAATATTATATTTACAAATATTCTTACCTATACTTCTTGCTAAAAGCGTGGTGGAAATATCACGCTAACAGAGAAATCCTTTAGGGGTTTATTTTGTATCAATGTAATGGAATATGAGAACTGCAGTAGGTTATGTTCTTTTAGAAACTCTACAATGTTAGGTAAAAGGAAAAATATTCCTGAAATAAGTAGACGTTTTGTGTATATGATGAGGGCAATAGAACTGGGGGTCCTGCTGCAATGACAATTTTCTGTATTTCATAGACTTTCCTCTAACAGTAGCTGAAAAATCTTACAATAATACTATGAATACTTTGGGAAAGTATACCAAAAAAGTGGCGGAAGCATCAACTCAAAGTGCTACTTTGGAAGGCACAACACTTTCAAATCCATCAGCTATTATTATCAGTGGGGATAGAACATTGAAAACCAGAGGCTATTCTCGTGTTGCAGTATGTGCAATTATAGGGGCAGAACTGGAAAGGTGACTGATGAGGAAGTGTTATAGTATCGTAAGGGAATCGACGAAAAGGGTTACCTGCTTATAAACAATGGAAAACAAAACATGAAACAGAGTGTTCGTAATACCTCAGTGGCTCAAATGGTATGATGGAAACTGTTGGAATAGTTAAAATATTTCAGCCGTCAGAAAGTAATCGTTCTGTGGAATATGTTTCATACATTGGTGATGATGATGCAAAAATTTCTTTATGTATTACTGCATCTAATCTTTGTGACCAGTAACAAATAGGAGTGTATCGAGCACATCCAAAATAGAAACTCATAGATGGAAAGTTGATTAGGGGAAGAGCTGGTTAAACAACAAAATAATCGACTGATTACTGTATGTAATGGAAATGAAACAAGCAAATTAAGGTATATCTTACAGATATGCGAAAATTTGTTTGGGTAATGTATTTTAAATCCGTTCAAGTGATTAAAAACCATAACAATATTTTTGTCCAGAGAATCCTAACTTTTGGTGTAAATATCAAAATAATTTATTAGAATGCTACAAAAGTGAATTTAAGCATAAAAGAAAACTGCCGGTTTCAGGAGTAGATTGCATAAAGACAATATTCAACGATCTGTCCTAACTTCTGTACAAGCGCCTAGACATGAAATCAGAAAACATTAAAGAATCTTTGAAATCATTAACATTGAAATTATGCACAAGAACTTCGAGTTGTAGCAGAAAGGCAGATGGAAATATCTACGAATCAAGCAATTGCCCTTTTTACTGATAGTAATAAACGCAGACTAATTTCATGCAATCACTTGGATTGATTGTTGGAGAACAAAATTTTTCGACATCTAAAGACGTAAAAATGATTTAGACTCCATTTTATCTCCGTAGAAGGAACTGCGACAAGCTAAAAGAATGTTGTTTAAGACAACTCATACAAATTTAAATAAAAAGAAAGGAATATCTTACGCATGTGGCAAGTTTTAAAATGTAATATTTCCGAATGAATAAAGTGAAGCATTTATACTGTAAAATAAATCCAATAATTTAATTTTTATTTCAAGCGATTGTGATCAAACATACTAATTATTTTATGAATAAAATTTTTAGAATTTCTAAATTTATTTTATAAAAACATTAAATTCCAGTTCAAAAAAAGGAATTCAATGTTGTATTCGTTTCTTTTTATAGTAAATTATTGGCATAGTATTTTTATATATTCTAATTATTTTAGTGAATGAGCAGTAATACTGTCTTCAAAAACTTCACATCACTTTTAATTAACATTTAATTAATTTTTGTTTTAAGGGAAAAATTATATATATATATATATTAAAATTTGTAAATTATTAAAAACTTAAAGTCAGTGTTGCATGCTTCATCATTTTGAAATTCATTTTATTTAATAAATACTGTGAGAAAAAAAATTGTAAACATATAATTGTGATTTTTTTTAAAACGTTACGCGTAATACATACCACCTGCAAAAGGAGATCCAAAATCCTGAGTTGCAATAAATCCAATTAAAAATTATTTTTTTTTCCAAAACTGTATGTTGAATATGCTTTAATTATTAATGTATACGCTTGTTCATTCCTCAAACATTGACTTTTCAGGAAACAATGCTAAATAAATTAAACAAGTTTTAAAAATACATACGATTTGCTTTACGATATATATATAATTACTTGCTTCATTACGTCTTTCAAAGCACATAGTAATGTTCTTTTTAAATTTCTTAACAGTTTCATATTTCGATTTTTCATTTTTGAGAATGAAATATTTCCAATTTGAAATTCCTGTATTTCTTTTTAATGGAGAGAAAAAAAAATTAGAGATGGAAATGTTTTTGTAAATATGAGTTATAGGATTAGGAACGCAACTTTGGTTCTTAGTTTATAGATGCTTTAATTTCAATTGTTAAATTTGAACAAATAATTTCATTGTACGCAAAAAGATTCTGTTTTAAACATGTTTTCAATTTACCAAATTGTTTGTGGCTAATGAATGTTTCCGAAAACTTTATTTAGGCACATTGCATTATTAGAAATAATCTTTACATTCTTAAATGTGATCAATTTCAAATGTCTCAAGGTTTTGATTTCGAGGAATGCAACAAATAAAAAATTGTGTGTATAAGTGTACACTGCTAATACATGTAGAATCCTAACTACAGAAATGGGGTACATGGCTCCCTTTAAAGATATCTAGGTTTTTTTTGGATTTAATAACAAAGTGGATTTTTAGAAGATAACATTTAATTAAACCATATATTATGGTACAGTACTTACTAAGTAAAAATAGAACTATTGATTATACATATTAAAGAGCTATCAGATTGTATGTCTTTCTCTATTGGTCGCACTCTTCCATTTAGCTTGCGCTTTTAACCAAAAGAACAAGTGGTGCCATTTAGAGTTGGAAGGCGTCTCAAAATGTAAAACTCCTAATAACATTACAACCAATTCATGTTTTGTCATTGATCAATTAATTTATTTATCAACGTCGCGTTCAGAATCAACTGGAGAGATATTAGAAACGAAAGTCGTAATTTAGAACATTTTTCTTTTAGGAGGATATTCGATTTGGTAATTCACTCCCAAAACATTAACATCATCCCTATATGAGTACTTGGAACATCAAAACATTTAAGTGCACAAGGCCCATTACATAGCAAGTCTTTAGTGGCATCGAAACTTGAATCCACTCCTCGATGGAAAGAATGGCAGCCGTGAGTGCAAAACCATGAATACTAGATGATGATCATTACCATGACCATGACCACAAAAGCATTTTCTGACTCCAAAATCATTAAAGTATATACAAAAGTTATATGTTAGAACTAATTACTTCAAAATTAAAAATTACTTTAAATAATAAACACTTTATAAATTAAAGATACACAAGGAAATTTGTTTTCCTCTATTTGTTTCTTTTACATTTATTGCTTATGTCACTAAGTAAAAATCGTATTACACAAATATTAATAGCTCATGTTTTTGAGTTGAAATTTCCTCTTGATGATTTCATTGCATCTCTTTATTTTTCTTTAAGGAAAATCCTTAAATTTCTATTAAAAAATCACTTTGTTTTAATTTCCTTGTAAGTTCATTCATCCCCCCCCCTTTTTTTTTTAAAAAATTTTTGCTTCTGACAACTTGTTTCTCTTGAATACAAAGTATATGATTTTAATTTTTGTATGTATTCGTATGTAAGTATACATTTACACATTATATATATATATGCACGTGTGTGGTGTTATAATGTAGAAAAATAATAATAATTTGAAATGTTGGAAAAATCACTGTATTCTTACTTATACAAACCACTTCTTGTTGTTGATTTGGTTTTACAAATATTAGAAATTACTCAATTTTAAAGCAATATTTGCTGATAATTGACAAATAAAATATTTGCCTTTGCTGATATTTACATATAAGCTCTCATGTAATATCCTTTTTAAATGATATTCGTTGGAAACTTTCTGGTTATTCATTATTTTCAGAGAATAATAATTTAATAAGGGTCTCGTTAATTAAAACAATACGTGAAGTTAAGACGATGGCTTCATCTACACTTTTTGAACAAATGTGAACTCTTCTGTAGTGTTCATGTAGTGTTAATACATATATCTAGATAAGGATACAATTCTTTAGATAATATTTATTAAATGAGTTTTTTATAGTAAAATTAATAAAATTAGTTCTGCGTCAATTACTTTTTTAGAACACTCTTTTAAAAAAGTTTTTAATTTTATTGCTGACTGCATGTAAGAATTAAGGAAATAACGAAATGACATGTAAATAAATTCGGAAATCTATTAATTAATTCATATACATAGATGGAAATTTTCCAAATTTCTTTTTGTCATTTTTATTCAGTTTCTGGTCTCTTAATTCTGTAAAATGTAAACTATTTAATATCTAAAGAAAAAATACATTATACAGAAGGAAAAAAAAAAACAAATTAATCCATATTATAAGAGAGAAAATAGAAATTTCCATCTTTTCTTGAAAAAATTTCCATAACAACACAGCTACAAGAATTAAACGTATTAAATGTTTAGCAATAAATTAAGTAAATTCTTTTTTTTAAATTTAAGTATCAGAACCATCCTATCATGAATGAGCCAAATCTACCCATTTCTATAAATTATTCCATGATCGTACTAATGAGTTTTAATTATGTCATTTAATTTTAAATATTTCTCAGAGATAAATTTACTGCATATTTTACTTAACAAAATAAAGAAGTTTTCTTCCTTTAAAAAATATGTCATTCTACCTGATTGGATCAAATCCATGCGTATCACTAATATACATAAAAATATTCAAAAATCTATATATTTACATAAAGGGACTTCAAGTAATTAATACTCGATAAATGTCACGCGATAAAGAAGATAATCTTGTTCATAGGAAAATCACTTGATGCATACATCTAGTTCCCTATAGGACTAAGAAAAAAAAACGTGGAATGTGGAGTTGTAAAAGATGTTGTCAATATGTTAAAAAATACAAAAATATAGAAAATAAAATTATATCATAATATTTTTATAGTATGAAATAAATATAAGTAGAACTGGATCTAATAGACCCAAAAAATTTAACTTTGTTTGATAGGACGGGAAGGTTAAAGGATTATTTCTATATAGGGATTTTGAAACTATACATCAAAACTTCATGTTCCTGGAATGAGTTTTTTGTAATACTGAAATAAATTACATGTATGTATATATATATATATATATAGCTCATGAAAATATAGTTTTTAAGGAAAATTAATTACATGGAGCAAAATATTCTCTAGAAGTTTGTTTGCAAAAATTGTATATTTTTTTCGCGAAAAGAATTTAAGGCCTTTTTTGTCTAAATTCGATACATTGAACAACCCAAAAGGTCTGAAAATTTACTCTACACTTTTACAGGTTCGGAAGTTAATATATATACTTAAACGCATGTCATGCTCATATCGTGCATAACTTCAAAAACGAATATCAAACACTTTGTTCTAATTATCATAATTTCTTTCACAGATAAAATATTCAATTTTAGGAAAACCTTACATTTTTGAAAAACTCAAAGTTATTCTTACTGAGGATTACCAAATAAATAATAGGTAATTTATAATTAATGAAGTAACTGTTTAATAATACGTGTACTGTTATTTATTAAATGATATAAAACATTTTTCTTTTGCAAAAATAAAAAAACAATCTTCTATGAATAGATTTACTTCGATAATTTTCCTTTTTTAAAACACTATAAATTCTGTAGTACAAATTCTAGATTAAATGTCATTATTTTATATTTCACAGAGGTATAAAGATTTGCTTAGAATAAATGGTGTTTTATATATAAGCCCATATCTTACTAGAACTTAATCCAAATGCTGTAATGTAATAGAACACTCTTCTAAATTATTATATAGATGGTATATCTTTCATCAGGATAACTAATAAATCCTAAGAACCAAAATTCTTTGAATTCTCCTGTTAAAATATACAAAATTATAAAAAAAAAATTCATACAGAAAAGTAGATGACAGTCGATCCATCTATACGTATGACACTGAATCCTTTTTAAGAATTCGTATTTTAACAAAAACATAAGATAACAAAATATTTTTCCAATTATGTTTCAAACTATTAATTTTTTATTGATTTTTTTTATAACTTATTGTAAAAGATTATGATTTTTTTATTTACAAGATATATACATTCCTCTTATCATCTGTATAACTGCCTTTCAATTTACTTTTGGCATATTTACTCATTTCCTTTCCTAGTTTGCCTTTCCTAGCCCGATATCCAAACAATTATTTTGACTGACAATAATATTATCATTTCACTAAAATACCATAAAATACAAGACTACTAATTACTATGCTTTCTTTATATCATTTATATTTTCCGGTGGCCTTATAATTCTTAATATAACACCTAGTATAATTAGTGAAATACAATGTCATAAAGGTAGAACGAAATTGGTCCATCATTGAAGTCGATTCTTTTCTATTTTTCATTTCACGCTTATACAAACTTCTACACATTTAATGTACATCTTCGGTATATATTAAAAGCATACTATATCAAATAAAACTGTGAGAGACTCGTCAAACACTTTCTATCAACTTTATGAATAAAAATGATAATTGTTTTGTACGAGAGAAATAAAAAAAATATAAAGAAGGAAAGAAACGTTCTAAAAAAAATCAAAATGATAACTGCTAGATATGTTATCATCAGTAGCCTTGAAAAACAAAATAGCTTCCATTTGTAACGAACCTGACAAGTTTCAATTTTTTTTCTTTATTCATAAAGAAAATAATTGTACATTTATGTCATTCAATGTCTCTACTTTTCAACAGAGAATAAGGAATTTTCAGTAAGTAATACTTGTTATTTCTTACGAAGTTAATATGAAATAGCCATTTTTCATTTGACTGTGAATTTCAGAACATATTTTATGTACTGTTCATTTTACTATTTCTTGAGTCCATACATTCATTGTTTTGCTGAACACAAGGTAAAAAACTCTTTCTGGCCTCAATACCTACATTTTCCTGCTATTCACAAGGTAAGAAAATGCTTTTAAATATACACATTTCTTAACCATTATTACGTAACCGTTTTCCTATATTAAATTTTATATATATATATATATATATATATATATATATATATAAAGGACAAGATCAATATTATTTTTGCCCCACTATATTGTAAATCATGTTTAACCAAACAAAAATTTTGTTGATCTTTTATTTCTGACTGAAATCTTTTTAATAATGAGTTTTACATTGCGTTTTCAGTAAACAGTTTATTTTATTAATACATGTAAAATAACTTGATAATATTATTATATTATGAGTTGTAAAAATGAAAATGTAGAAATGTTTAAAGATTAATTTCTTAAAAATGAATTTTTCTTCAAAGAATAAAGAAAAGAAAAATTTCAAAATTAAGAATATATAGAAAAGAATGAAAAACAGCAAGAAATAATTGAAAAAAGCAAATCCTTTAAAAATAATAAATCCAATGGAGAAAAAACTGTCTTATACTGCCAATAGATTAAGGATAATAATTTCTGCTTAAACATGTTTTGACCATCAAATTTTTGCAACAACTAAAATTGCTCTTTAAATCAAAAACATAGCCTAATATGAATAAGTCAAGGGAAAAAAACCATAGTATAGGTACCAGAGTGATGCTATTATTCATTAACGTCGCAATTATTTTGAACCTCGGTCGAGTGACGAAGACAACACCTGAGCTAGCAACTCCCTCTCCAAATTGCCAGATCCTACTCGGGAGTACTTGGGACCTCAACAAATTTAAAGTTCATCAGCGTAGCCACAAGGCGAATCATTAGAGGCATTAGTGATCGAACCCACGACTCGCCGAAAACCACCATTATGGGATTCGTGATCATGCCCACTAGGCTACCACTGAAAGGTATCAAAATCACCTCTAATTTGAACCAAAATTCAGAGAAAACTAAATTATAAATATAAAATGGCTCTAATGAAACTAAATATTCCATGTGTGCGTGCAAGTAGTACTGATGAATTTAGATGAAATTTTTCAATGCATTCTATTCTAATTTGAAGTTCAATATATAAACACTTTATAAAATATATTAGTTGATTCAATATAGAATGCAGGCTCACACATAATTTGTGAAAGGTTTATCCAGATACATTAAAATTATATTTTAAACATAGGTAATCAATCATATGGAAAAGCATAACTTATGTTACAACTGAATAGTAAATATTTACTTCTTTAATGTGTTTTATCCTGATTTGCTTTATTATTCTCTTTATTTTCCTTTTTAATGTGATTTTCCAAGAACGAATTACTAATTGAATAAATTTTCTGGACTGTGAGAATTCACTAATCACTAAGAGTAAGTTATAATCAACTCTCTCTTTATACACATACAGACATACACACACACACAC
>BMAW01051019.1:0-24407 GCA_019974015.1 Nephila pilipes | reverse complement strand
CGAAGTAATTTATTCAGTTTATTCAATTAGTTCCTAGATAAAAATTAGGCAACTTCTTAATTGAAATTACGTCTAATTTCGAAACCATTTCATTCAACAGAGTTCTTTATTAAACTCTTATAAAAATCAATGAGGTAGACACGTTGAATGGGGAATCATTACAATTTCGTTACAAATAATCATATCAGAAATAAATAACTTGAAAATCAATGTTTCATGATTAATTTGTTTTATTAAAGTCGCACTAAGATTACTGGCATCGTAGTTTTAACCACGTTCAACTGACTAGGACGACACATGAGCTAGCCTCCCACTGAACAAATTATTTAAGAATATGGTAATTTAAAAAAGAAAAATTTCTTCTTAATCGGGAAATTGTAAATTGAATATGTATTTGATAAACTTATTGAGAGTTTATTATCGTTACACATAGAAGAACATGAAAGCTTTAGCTGACGACCCTCGTAAATCTGAACCAATGTCAAGTAACGAGGGTGACATCTCAATCATCATGAGGACTCATACGCGCGACCCTGATACAATGAATGTCATGAAACTGATACCATTCAGCTACAATGGCCTTTAAGTTCTCATAACACCTGCATTTTAAAGTATATTTCGGCTGCGGAAGTTAGTGGTTATGGTCTCCGGTTCATAGCCAATGCTGTTTCCATCGAGACGTGGAATCGCGCCGTAGACCACTCAAGACCTGCCATGTAACGGGCTTATGCTCGTTAAACCTGTAGAAATCCCAAGTTTTACAGTCATTGTAATGTGGAAGTTTGGAGAGGGAGGTGTCTACTTGTCCTCGTCACGTGACGAAAGGTCAAAATTACACAAGCTATCTTGAATAACACTCGTGTTTCTTAGAAGTACGACGGAACAAAACAATCATTCAAACCAAATATTAAAAATGTATATTACTCTGAATATGCCCATGCAACTTTAATAAATAAATATAAATTAATCATTATAAAGTATATCATATGTACAACACAAATTTTAAACAAACATACAATCATGTTACATATTCACACAATGTATTCAAATATTTTCAGTAGGAAACGTGAAAATAAGCTTTGTATCATAAATCTAGACAAAAGAAGAATAGATGCAGAAATAGACTGTATGTTTTCAAAACTCTCTGTTGAAAATATGGTTAGTACTGACTACTGTACATCTTCAAATGCGTTTCAGAATATCTCCATATTTGTTTGCCTTTCTCTAATACTATACATATTTTCCTTAACATCTACGAGGAAAGCTAAGGGATCATTGTTATTTTAAGAAATATATGTAAAGTTTCTAAGCAAATATGCATAGCATGTAGGAAAAAGGAGAAGCTACTTCTGTAGAATAATACAGTATTGTATTATGTAGTTTAAAATTTATTCGCAGAAAAAGCAATTGTTGATTTATGAATTAATTTTTAATCCTGCAAAAAATTTTGTACCGGTTTTAAAATCTCATTAATTTTCTTACATATTTTGAAAATCTCTTAACATTAAATATTAATGCGAATGTGGTTATTGTACCATATAAATATCAAAACTTATTTTCTAATAATATATTTTTGACAGAAAATTTCATTGTTGAATTATAAAAAAGAACTTAATTGTTTGTTTATTGGCATCGCATTTGGAAGTAACACAAGGTATATTAGTGACGGACAACGTTATTTTGAACATTGATCAAATGACGAGAACGACACTTGAGCTGATAACTCCCTCTCCAAGTTTCCACTCCACATCAATTAGAGGGATTAGAGCCTCGATTGATTTATGTGCATCTGCCCAGCTACACAGTGTGTCTCTTAGGGAATCAGAACTCGAACCCACCACACGAGGGAAACAATATTGGCCGTGAGTTCGTGACCATAACCATGAGGATATGACGGTCATATTTGTGAAAGAAAGAGAGAGTAATTATTTTAACAGAAAAAATTTGCCTTCTATCTTAGTATAACTTAAATCAATACAAGCAGAATTTGTATGAGAATGCGTGTCTTCGTTGTAGCGTATCAATTATAAAATTCAGGAGGATGACGATTAGGAAAAAAAGATACTATGCGTACATTGGAGCAGTTTATTCGAAATTTGCCTTCCATTTTTTTTTAAAGTTTTATTTTGAATTTGATTGTGCTTCATGTATGACGTCCTAAGTTATCTTCTTCCGATAATTAGATTAATTTAGATTTGATTGTTCTTAAAATGTTTTATACATCATTATATTTAATTATAATATTTGTTCTTTATAAAATAATTACGGTTCTTTTAATTATTCTCCTCAGATTTTTTTTTTTATATATATATTGGAGTGGATTTTTTCTTCACTGTACATATTATTTTTGAGCATGTTATGTCACATGACGTCATGTTCTAGATCTTGTTCACTAAGCATAATTTTGGCGCATACGTCAATTTCATTTTTCTGTGTACGATTCTCTCAGATTATGAATATATTTTAAATTTTTATTTCTTGTAATTAAATCTTTTTTTCAGAAACAGATAAATAACACTTAAAATTTTTGGTATTTTTAAAAAATTCTGAGTAAGATAAAAGTTGAAACAATGATCTATGGGTGAAACTGATAGGAACATTAAAAGAGATTACGTACTCAACCAAATATGTCAACCAATGATTGTAACTTTATTTAAATATTTGGTTGCTTTGTTTGTCGATTTAAAAGAACAGATTTGTTGTTGGTATTTCTTAATAGTGTTTTATTAATGGTGGATATTTTAATAACTTTTTCGCCATAGAAGTGTCATTTATTTTCTTTTTCTAACCATTTACTCTTGCCTTTTTTTTGTTTGATTTTTTTGCAATATATTTATCTTTTCAGATTGCTACTTCCTGTCTTTAATTTAAATCGTTTAATTAATATAATGTAAATGAGAAATCTGAAGAGCTTCTTGATTAACAATATAAATGCATTTATATACGGAGTTATCTGTATGAATTTGAAAGAGTGTTAAATCCGACCCGATCAACATAAAGTTAACCACGATATAAGCTAAAATTTCTCATGAACATTTCAGTAATTCGAAAGTATATTACAATAATATGCAAGACAAAGGTATTTTAAATAATTGAAAATAATGCAATTTGTAAAAAAATTTAAAATTCTGAGTTATTTCGATTTGGAATTCAAAATATGTTTATTAACCTGTTTTACGGATTATATTTAGTTTGCTGTGTTCGTAGGTATACTTGTATATGTAAAAATATATATTTCCAATTCAAAATATGTATTCAATAACAGTGTTAAAGACATAAATTTAAGCCCAATGGTGTCGAATATTCAATTAATTTATTAACGAAATTTTTAACGATTTCATAATTTTAATAAAATGAATTTTTCAATAACACATTATGATATACAAAATAAAAAATCATTACATAGATAAAGCTGTAACTAATTATGAAATATGTTACGTAAATCTCTCTCTTTACAGAAATTAAAATTCAATAACACTGAGCGTTGATAACGCATCTGGTTTCTTCACACGTATGAATTTAAAAACTTAATAATCTCGCTTTCAAGCATGAAATATTTTTAATGAATAGTAATATTTTAACAAAAATATATAATATGCTTGTATTCTAATAGTATGCAAACCAGAAGTTTTCTTTAAAGGAATTGAATGGAATACACTCTGTAACAAAAAAAAATGACGCACCAAGAAGGAGTTGTCGGATGGACGCAAAAATTGGCAGATAGGGAAATTATGTTCAAAATAGAAAAGGATAAAAATTTCAGAACAATTGAATGATTTATTTCAGTTACATAGTTACTAAGTAACTAACTCAATAAGGTGTTGACCCACCTCTAGCCTGGATGCAAACTGCCACGCGACATGCCATTAAGTGATAAAGATCCTGATAATCTTGCCCAATTTGCTCTTATTGACAGGCTAAGTCAGCAACATTCCCTGGTAGATGTTGTCGCCGTCCCATCATATACCAGACATGCTTGATTGGAGAGAGATCTGACTGGAAAAGGAAGTGTTTGACAAGTTGTAAGACAATTCATAGCAACACACGCCGAATGTGGTTTGGTATTATCTTGCTAAAAAATAAGGCCAGGGTACTGCAAAAGGAACAGTAGCAAAACAGGTCTCAGAAAGTCGTAGACGTATCGCTGTGCTGTAAGTTTGTCTCTAATGACCACCAAAGGGGTCCGGCTATCAAAGGAAATGGCACTGTAACTCCCAGACTGTAACTCCTAGGTGAGGGCATGTGTGGTGTGCAATAGCGAAAGCAGGACGGGCATGCTTCCATCTCCAGACACGTCTTCGATGATCGTCAGGACACAGTTAGAAGCAGGATTCGTCGCTAACTACTATATGTCCCCAATCAGCTTCCTTCCAACCTGATTTAGCCAAGCACCACTGTAATCTGTCTCAACAGTGTTCAGGCGTGAGTGGCAAGTGGTGTAGCGGTCGGTACAAGCGTAGATTTCGCTCTATCAGCCATCTGTGAATGCTCATGATGGACGCGTCACACATCTAATGGTTGATAACGATGAATTAAGCCCTGTAATAGCTTATCTGACAATTACTCTATCCTCCCGATCTGCTGTGGCTCTAGGTCGACCGCTATCATCACGACGCTGAAATCTGCCACTGTCCACCCATTTTTCCCAGCATCTTCTAATCTCCACATCGCTTCGACCCATATGACGAGCGATTCTCCGATTTGCCCAACTTACCTCTTACAGGAAGGTTGGATCTGGGTAGATTCTCAATCTGATTCATCAAATTGAGAATTGCATCTTATATACACTTGCTGAGTGCGAAGTTCCAATGCGCTGTAGGTCCCGCTATTCATTCATTGGACACCAAATTTTAATCATTTGCATGTCTAGCGCAAATATCTTTGAATACAAAATTTCATTACAATCGGACAACTCCTTCTTGGTGCGTCGGTATTTTTTTTGTTATAGAGTGTATTACTTAAAATAAAATATTTGTATTTCTATTTTTAAAATTATGTGTTATTTTGATTTGGAATTGACCACATATTTATTTTTTACGTTTTGCAGATTTTTTTAAAAATTTTAATTTATTCAAAGTTATATTCGAGAAAAATTTTATTATTCTCATTTAAAATACTTAGTGCTTTTTTTGTTGAATTGTTTAAGTTTTAATATTCAATCGTGGAAAGAAATTAAATTAAATTCACCTTTTTATTCAATTTTTATTTCTTTTAAGCTTAATGTAACATTTCGAATTCGATCGTAGATAATTATAACCTATTTAATATTAAAATATCTATTTCTTATGAAAATTTTATTTTATTAGCTACTTTAGTTATAAAGGAAAACTATGTTATTCTTAGTAATAAATTATGTAAAAAATTTTTAAAAAAATACCTCAAAGTTAGCGAGTAAGTTAGTAATAAGCTTGCTAATATATATTTACATTACTGTGAATATAATTATTTTGAATATAATATTTAACTATGTTTAGATATAGATATGATTTGTTATTTTTTGAAAGTAATAATAATATTGAATTCAAACTTTACTTCGCTTTATATTCAACTTATTCAAAATTATTAGAAACTAATAATAATATTTTTGAATATGAATAATTAAATATTTATTTAAAATGAGAAGATGATAAAATTTATTTTAATATTTATTAAAGGGATTAATTTTTTTATGATTCTTAAGATACCTTATTAAAATAACTGTATAATGATACCTATTTTTAACAACTTTATAATACATACATATATATATATATATATATATTAGATGACGTAAGACTTATTAAGTATCTCATACATAAAATAAATTAGATAAATTTCGCAAAATATGTTTGCTTGCTAAATATCCTTTTTAATTTTATTATCTGCAATTTTAGTATAACTAATAACAAATAAATAATTAGATTTTTTCTTTTTGTTAAAAGTTTACTATTTTTTTAAAAATATTTTTTTACATTTGTTACTTTATTTTCATTGTTACTTTTCCTTTCTTTTTGTTTTTACTCACACAATTCAATTTTTGATCTTTATTTCTTCATTAAGTTTTAAATATAAATTCTAGAGAGTGATTTTTGTTTTGAATATGCATTCTCTCATATTAACAATTCAAGTTATTAAATTAATTAAGACTTAGTTTTTTTTTTGGATTTTTCGAATGATAGTGTGTTAACACCGCACTTAGAAGCAACATAAATGATACTGGCAACGAACCTTGTAATTTTGCGCTACGGTCATATGATAAGGATGACACACGATCAAGAACTCCCCTCACCTAATTTTCATACCATAATTCATTATGTTTGAACAACGATATCTGTATAGATGTTTAATCCTGCAACTGGATGGGGTGTTTATATGAATCAGGACTCGAACATACGATTTTATGAATAAGATACAACTTACAATCTCGTGATTATAACCACTGATATATCGTAACCACTAGTGTTTGAAAAAGGTAAATATATATCCACACAAATCGGTAACGTATTGATTTTCCACGATGAAATTCGTCCGGTATCAAAATTACTGTCCATATTCATTATCACTCTTTTTGAGTTGAATTAAGTGTGACACTTAGCTTCCTTAATTTTTTTCTTGGGAAAAGTCAAATATGAATCTAATCAAACATGCAAAAAACATAATGTTCTTCTACAATGCCATTCATCCGATCTCCAGCATCGTTATTTAATTTTAATGGTAAAAATATTTCTCATGAGTGATGATATAAAAGAAAGTGAAGTAATAGTTCATGTCTATGATAAAATACTGGAGCAGGTCAAAGAACCTCTTCTCAGCTGACAGAAATTATCAATTTCAATCAGCAACAGTAATGATTGAAGATCCACAATCAGTTACAAAAGTCCTTAAAGGTAATTGATCTCATTTCTCATGATTGCAGTTAGGAGTTCTGTGAGAAACACGCGAGCTATATTACCGAATTATTCCAGATAACCAAGGAAGTAGATCCAGAAAGATATTTTCGATTCTTATATGAATTTCAAAAATATTTTTAGAATGGGAAAAAAAATGTCAAACGAGTGCAGAGTTAAAATAAATAAATTTATTCGAGATTCATTCTTCCTTTTTAGCGTTATATTTAACCGCAATTGAGAATTGAACAAATAACCGCAATGAGAATTAAATGACACAAAACTAAGTAAACAAATCGATCATCAATCAAAACTTTTCAAAAATTTCTGAGCATAAAGATATGAGCATATCTAGTATGCTCCATACCAAGAAAAAGACTGCTATCAAAGGGATTATTTTCCTTGTTCTGCATTGAATAGAGTGTGTTTTATTTTTATTGACTATATTACGTGACATATTATACAAAGGCCTCCTTTTTGTCTAATAATGGCAAAGCAAAAAAAGTAATTTGACCACAAATTATTCCAATACGGATGCTAGATTAAAAAGAAAGAGTTCAAAATTCTTGAGGCAAAATTGGTTGTCTTACAGATGCCTTAATATTCTGAATAATTTTATTCATTTTCAGTATTTTTTTTATTCCTGTTTACATATGACATATAATAATACATTAATCTATAAGTAAATGAAAAGCTTAATTTTCATGTATGTCTTATTTTATTTCAATAAAAAGGTTAGGATAAATTCCTTACCACGTAATTTGAAAATTAAGTTTATTACTGGTAACACAGGCATGTAACATATAATCAATAATTTTTAGAATACAATTTTCAAAAGTGGTCAGCTACGACATTTTGCGGTTAACGACAATAACAGCTCTTTGGTAGCTAAAATCAAAATACCTACAGAGAATAAAACCAGAGCTGTGCGCAAGATATCAACAGAGCCCTTCTACGTACATCTAATTAAATATACATAGTATATAAAAATTGCGTAATATCATTCATTATATTGTATTCTAATTACCCATTTGTAAAGAACGATTCCTTGGTATCACTATCAGAGATAAGCTAGCCAATATTGATGATAAACCCACAAAGATGCACATGGATATCTATAATTAACTGGATTAAATGAATGATCATAGATTCTTCTGAACATAAAGAATTTGAAGATAATATGGAATGCTCAAGCATACACCTTGCTTCAAATAACTCAAATAAATAGCTGCAAATAACCTAAGTAATCTATCATACTAAATTAATATTGTGTATAAGTATAACACCGATTCCCATCCACATGTATAAAAAAGTTAAAATGGATTATTCTTAAGTATTTAAAAATTCATAGGCAAATGATACTCGTATCTGATAGGACACTATTCGTATCAGAAAGTTAATACACATGATATTGAATTTTAAGATGAACAACTGTCGATTCGCATTACGTTTCAAGGGTGTTACATTTCCGTCGACTGCTTTGACAATTTTCGATTAACTGTAATTCATTGAAACTAAAATTAATTATTTTGATATTTTTACACATGCATTACAAAAGAATGAATTTTCTAAAATATGTAAAATAATTAAAATATATCAATAATTTTTTACATTAAATATGAATATAATAAAATTTTCTTTTAGGAAGTTTGAGTAGGTTTCACTGCGCGCAAAATATTTTACACATAAATGGTTGAAGTGATTTGCAGTAAGTTGATTTATAATGTTAAATATATTTTAGGACAAATCTCTTAAAAAGTAAATGAATCTTTATAAAATATATTTTAAAGCAAAATATTTCAAACTTTTAACAATTTAAAAAATAATTAAATGTTTTCTCATTTTTTTAAATAATAAGTATATGTATATATCACGCTTAATTTAGTTTCAGTTTAAAGAAGATAATATGTTTATTACACCTGTAACATTTTATGTGTCTAAGCATAATAGTTTTTAAAATATCCTGCACGCAAGTGAAAAAAACTGAAACTGAGAAAAATGCATTTTAAACTTTTAACATTCAATTATAAAATTAAATTTCGAATATTGCGTATTAAAATGCTCTCGAATGATAAAAATTCTCTCCCTTCTAAAACAATTCTCTTCCTTTATTTCTTATCATTTGTTTTGATTTAAGAGCCTAAAAATGATTCCACATTTCCTTTTTTTAATGTTTTTATTTGAAATTAACCATCTCCTGCCAATAATAAGCAAACCATTTCCATATATTTTATGCCAAATTTCTCTAAAAGAATATGAAGCATTTTATATTCATCATTGTTAATGTTAATGGCCGGATTTGAGGCTGTATCTAGAAATGAAAAACCAGAAACAATCAAATTCGGGCAGAATTTCGAGATTTACAAGTATAGATATTTATTTTGGTTATCTTCCCAAGTTTCCAACTAATTAATCATATTTTTTAAAAATCTTAAAGTGTCTTGTTAGGCGAAATAAACTGAAACACACTTTGCAAATTCGAAAGTATGTGGTCGTGGCATGTCTATTTAAATGCTGGATAAAACGACAAACAACTTTGTGACGGGTCTATCAGCGACCTTGTCACTGATAGTCCTCTTAGGGAATTTGCACTCCTCAACAGTTATTTGTATCAGAGGGCTTCCTCCGAAGAAGAGAACGGAAACATGTAAATTAAGACTGATATGTGTATATATAGTGTAAGCTTTCAAGAGAGAAGGGGGAGCCAAAGAGGAGATTGAGCGGGGAAAGAGAGATGATAGATTTCTATTTGAATTGTTATGTAGACTTGTAGCTTGATTGATTAATAAACTAGTTGTTTTAGAAATGTCGACCTTTCCTTCCATTCAATCCCATCCGTCCGACAAAATGTCATTACAACTTAAAATTTTTTCAAAAAATCGAAAAATTTGAGGTTTTATATCCCTGAGACCCCTTATAGATATCAGTGTGTGTTGGACCCTCAAAATCGCTCATATAAGTAAATAATTATTAAATGAGTGAAATGAACTATGATGGATTCTTCGTTCCGTAAATAATATGAAGGGGATTACGCATTGTACAATCATGCACTTCGCCTCAAACGACTTAGATCTGTAGCTGCAAATAATCCAGGACAATTTATCACTTTAAATTAGTATTGTGTATAGGTAGAACAACAAATCTCAACCACATATCTTTTTTAAAAAAGTAATAACCGTTTCATAGTTGAAGAGGGTCTGTTTGTGTCAAAAAGTTAACTTGATGTGGAATTTGGTCATTCTGTCACTGACATCTATCAAGCATCCAGCAAATGTTTACCAAGAAATCTGTTTAGCTGAGCAGGGAGGACGATGTATTTACATGTTTCAGATGTCTTCTATCCATCTTGACCATTTCCAGAAGATCCCAGAGTATAGAAAATATGGACAAGTCTAAAAGAAAGGATTCAGATCGGTTACACGATATTTGCTGTCATGCAGTAGTCGGATTACACAAGAAAATTCTCATTCCTTTATTTTACCTACCTAGACTGATCACTTGAATTCGAAATAAAACAAATGTGATGAGCAATAATTATTTGTAGAAAATTATTACAGTCTATCATATAATTTATAGTTTAAATAAATTAATTTGTATAACACCGAACAGCAATATAAATTCAAAAAAAGAAAGAAAAAATAAAATTTATCTATTCAATATTCGAAACTTTTTGCGTTGCCAATTTTAATAAGCTAAAACCTTTTCCAAAGCATACCAAATAATATTAAATCTTCTTCGTGTGAAGAAAATACTAAAAGTTTGTGTAATATAAATGATATATTTGGATATTTATTATGCTCGGGATGCGTAAATTAAAATGGAGACTGCCGAAAATTTAAATGCTTAATAAAATGAAATATATTGCAGTATTACTACTCAATGGCACAAAAAACAAATTATAAGTTATGTGATGGACTAAAAGCCAAAAAAAATGAAGAATTAATGAAAAGAAGGAGATATCGTACTCAATAAAGCAGTATCATTCAAAATAGTGACACACAGATGACGCTTTCCACAATTAATACCTGCTTTAGAATATGTCCTGTTACCAGATAATACATGGTACTAATTCATGCAACATGAAAAAAAATAAACACACTATTGATTAAAAACAATTCTTAACTAAGTAACCCTCTCCAAGTTCGAGTTAGAATACGAATATTTATCAATAAATATTTTATTAATTTTAAATTTTAAGACAACTATATTTTTCCAGTTAATATTTTTATTTCACCCTAATCAAAGTTGATCGTGAATTAACTTCCGCTACTACTCATATGATGATAAAGAGAGAATGGATTAGTTCAGAGTTTTTTTTTTTAACTTTATTTTTTAACGCGAAGAAAATAAACCTTAGAAAGAAATAGCATAAAATATAATTTTTACGTACGAAATAAAATTACCTGCTCGGTTAAATAGCTCCATTTCGGCATCGGATATATTTATTTTTACCAAAAATGAACAAATAAATTGTTTAAATTTTGTAAATAACAAGATTACTCAATAATTACTATTTAGAGACACATACTGAATAAATTTTGCTACTTGATAATTAGTTGTCTTTTCCAGTTGCACATGTTAATATCGAATTTTATCTACAGGAAATGAATATTTATAATAATTTCTGGGTCTTCGTAGCAGAAAAATGAAACCAGGATTGATCCTCTAATAAGAAAAAAGTTGAAATATTATTTTTTACGAATGGAATCACATTATTTTTTCATTTCCAAAACTTGACGTATTCTAAAGTTTTGTAGCTAAAATGTGCTTCAAAGTAAATTCCTCCAACTTTCTTCATTCACAAGGGTTTTTCTCATCGCTTTAGAGTATGCATTTTATATTTTCCTTGAGTTTAGAAGTATATATTCAAACATGTTTTATATCCGTTTCACACATACTCGTGCTCTAACATCGTTAGTCATTCGAAAGGTATTTTTGAAATGAAGCTTTTGAAACTACATTAGTTAAGTTTTGATTTTAAATTCTGTAGATCGAAACAAGTTATACATTTTTATGAAATAATAATAATTTTTAAAAATCATGTTTATTCAAAAAAAATTTCATTCAATAAAAATACTTTAATACTGTGTATGGTAATGAGAAAATATATGAGTAATACTGTCGCTTGTGATTGAAATTATAAATTCTCCTTTTTTTCATTTTCTGAATTTATATTTCAGTAATTTGAAAACAAAAAATAATACGGTCTTTAATGGAATATTAAAATAGTATCAGTTAACAAAGCTTGAATTTCAAAGCATTATTGCATACTTTTTTTTTTAAGGGTTTCTATTTAGTTAGTTTATTACCAATTCGAATGCTTTGAAAATTACTATTTGAAACAAAAGTTTTTTTAAGCCAATGAATAAAGTGTACTATTTGATCATTACATATATTTTCGAAAGACAAAATGGAAACTCTAGAAGAAAGGGTTATATTTTTTAATCTCTTTTCTACTATTTTCCGTCCAAAGCAATGGATAATAATTATTAAAATACCTTCTCATCGTTAAGGATGGGGGTCAAAACTAATTGGATTGTGAAAACTTCTTAATTTTAAAAGGAAACGTAATTCCCACAATCAATGAAAGTTTTAAAAAAGCGTGTGTAATTTCTGTAAAATAATTCTACTTGCAAAATGAGATTATTCTAAAACATTTTTTTAAAGATATTTTTTTTTAAAATTATGTTTATAATTACTTCAGAAAGAATGAAAAGTAGAATGGGTAAGAAAAAAAAGCGAAATATAATACTGACATGTATCTAGTACTAAGCAACTTTCACAATATGCTTATTCCGGTTCTCTTAACCTTTTATTTTCTACGTTACAAAAGAGTTCTCAAATTTAAAAAAAAAAAAAAAAACGGTAATTTTTTTTTAAAAACTTTATATATATATATATATTTTTTTTTTATAAAATGACCTTATCATCCTTAAAATTCTTTCATTTATGCTTAATACATTAGTTCAATCTGTAATTTTAGTTTTGGAAACATTTTTGATACTCATATGCAGTGATAGTTGATAATTACACTTTCTCGTTTTTCTTGATCACATATACATCCGAGCAAGTGCAATTGGTAAATAAATCTGCGCCTCTAGGAGTTACACTCTTCAGGGAAGTACGAGCAACACTCATGCGAAACAGTCTAGTGATATTTCTTTCTTACTCAAGGGGTTTATTGATTTTGGTAAACAAGAGTAATGCTCCCTCGGGATACCCTTGTGAAACTTCACTATTTTTGACCCTTCTTTGTATCCATTCATCTTTTTTTTCCAGTTTGTGGCCACGACAACCTAGTGGTCATTGTTGCGAACTGCCGATCTCGTTGTCTTCGTCGAGTAATGAGTTTGAATTCTGAAATTACTAAAGGCCCTCCGTGTAGTGGGACTGATGCACGTTAAATCTGTTGAGTCTTCATGTCTTCCCCTTGGAGTGGTGTGGCCCTTTGATGAGAGAGGTGCCATCTCAGGTATCGTTCAGGTACAATCGCAGTTACACTTTGTTTAGCATAGCCATATCTGGTTCTCTTGCCCTTATATTTCCTCATCACCAAATCAGACGAAATGCTATAGTACAACATGTAAGGAAATTCCCGTGTTAAAGTGCTTCTACAATTGTGAAAGTAACATTTTCTGAGTGTTTAATGTACACGTCTTAAAAAAACGAGCTTCTCGAGGAGGGCTGGTGATGATTAGTCTCCTATGGATTTATTGACGAGCACCTATGTTATTTGCAGTTTAGACAGAGATGGTGTCGTTTCCTCTATCCGCTCGGATTGAAAGAGTATATGTAACTTAAAATACAGAAAATGGGACACATTGATTGATTGCTCATTATCGTCGCACTAAAAAGCAACACAAAGGCTAATGGTGAAAGACCTCTTCATTTTGAATCTTGGTCATGTAACGATAACGACACTGGATCTAATACCTCATTCTTCAAATTTCCACTTCCCTTTCATAGGAAGACTTGAAGCCTTGACAGATTTAATGTGCGCTGTTGCACAGTTGAACTTAAGTGGTATCACGATATAAACCCTCGATTCGACAAAACACTTGCCACAAATTCACTACCATGAGGTCTTGGATACTGCAGTTTACTTACAAATTCAAACCAATATAATTTTATGAATTTTATCATAAAAATTCTAATTTTATAAAAACGCAATTCATTTTAAAATTGCAAATATATGGCAACTTTATGATTATTTGATCATGAGGTAGCCATCTGAATGGCGTATAATTAACTTAATTAAGGATTTTGAAAAGTATATTTCACCTTTCTTTTAATGATTATATTTAATCAGAATAATATTGCATGCGGATAATTATGCAAGAAATGTTTGTGTTCGTGGTTGTGGAATAGATTTCAGGAATTCTCTCAATTATACCTGTGCTATTAAATTATTATTTAATATTAAGTACTCAATGTTTAAAAGATCGAAATTTAACTTAACATTTTGATTTTTTTTCTCTTAAAATTTTTAACTAAAAGTTAAAAATGATTTTGTTTGCTATTTAAATCATTGAGTTGTTACTTATATTCGGATTGAAAAAATCTTTGAAATTTTTTTGGCACAAGAATACTATTTATACAAAATGGGTTGGCAATATGTCATTTAGTTATATCAAATCATTCGGTGGTTCAGGTATATGCTATAATTATGCATCATGTTCCATTTTCTTTCAAAAGGTATTCTCATAATTTTACTCCTATTTTAACAGTACTAATAATCCTGAAATGTTTGATTCTCTTAAAATTTCCTTTTTTAAAAATTTGTTACATTAAACTTGAATGTATATATAAAAAATTGAAAAAAAATATGCCAAAACCTATGAAATAGAGAAAAATCATTTTTAATAGTGGGTTTAAATCCATTACTTGCTCACATTACATATTATTAAAGAATACGGTAACTTTCAATATTTAATATAATTTAAAGTCATACCACCTCAAGAAATGACGTCTCTAATTCCGAAATTGTGACCGGTTTTAAAAATTGAGTTGGAAGTTTAGAATCCAAATATACTTATGAATTTTCAATAATGTTTAGAGTTCAAGGACTTAGGAGGCCAGAAGAGACGTTCTATTTTATCATCATGTTCTTCCAACCATTCTTGAAGGCATCCAGTAGTGTGGTAAGAGTTTTATCGTGTTTAAAGTGGTATCTAGCTCCAGCGAAGACGGTCTCGTCAAAATGATCGAGCAAGTCGGTCATAATGTCCTAGTGTCCCGATAGTGATCATCCGTATTCTTCCTACAGTAGTGAACAGGTGTGCAAAATCCTCGCCAAGACAATACGAATGCTTCTGCTGGCATTTCAGTCAGTAGTTGGTAAGCTGCATTATATGCATTTCAAGTGCGGGTGATGCAAAAGTATAAACATTGTCGGAAGTCTGAAAGAATGTGAATGCGGATTCATCAGACCAGACAAGTTGCTACAGTGTTGTGAGATTCATATTCGCTGATTTCTGCCTCACTGGTGCCACATGAAAGCATAGCACTGATTAATCAGTTATTAACTAATTGTTACCCTCCGAAAATAAGATCATTGTGCAACGACCGAATTAAAACATGATTTAAATTTCAGCAGTTAATAAGTTTTATTACTTTACACACACGCATATATATATATATATATATATATAAGAAATTCCTCTGGTTTAATTTGGAACAATTTTTATCAACACTGTTGTTTCTCCAAGTAAATATATTAACTTCAAAATAACTGATGACAATTCAATTCCATCTAATGAATTTATTAGAATTTCACTATCACGATCATTTCATCTTTCTTCGATTCTATTAACAGAATCATAAACTTTAATTAATTATTTAACCTTGATTTGTATATCTTATGAAAAAAAAATTAAAATTACGCAAATGGACATATGAAAAATAGTTTTAGTTAAAGACCAAAAAAAAATGGTTCCAAATGATTTTCATTAATTAAAAATTTCTCACATTTCTTTTTGAAGGGTATATTTTATGTCTGGAATGAAAAAGAACATTTTTATTAGATTATTCTAATTTTATAATTCAAAAGAGCACACGCGTAATGTATAATTAAAATGAGAAATGAAAATTTGAAATTTCTTAAAAGCTGTTTCAGACATTTTAAAAATTAATTAAAAGTTGTGTTTTTCTGACTCGTATACATATAAAAGTAAGAAACGGCTTAGTATCTTACTTCCCCCTTTAATATTTTTCTTATGAACGAATATTATTAAAGGGAAATTTCGCTTCAGATGACTTTGTCAGTTTTTTTGCTGTTTCAGGAAGTTTTCATTGGATCTGAAAATTTTAGTTTTCTTTCAGGTATAATTTAATTATTATAACTTAAAGGAAAATGACGTTGTTAGTGAATATTTAAGTGCATTTTACTTGTATCTTAAAATAATCGGTATTTAAATCTAGTATTTGTATAAACAGGATAAATTGCAGCCATGTTGTATTAAAATCTATATCTAGGAGACCAAACTGTTTAGAAAACCTGGAAGAGTTTTTCGCGCATAAGATATTTTGGGTGAGTATGCGTTATATCCGCCAAAATTTGACGATTAACAATTTCGTCAACTCTAAATGTGACGATTTACCTTGTTATGTGGTTTGTTTAACATATTACATAACACATATCAGATACAACGGTAAAGAATAAGAAACTATCTTTCCTAAATTTGAGGACTTTCTAAAAATAACCATTCATTTCAATCTATGCACAGAATATCCAAACATAATATACAAATTAGCAACAAATATTTTAAGAAATTATATTGGTCACAAAAAGGGCATTATCATTTTAAATACTTCAAAAAGTAGAGAAAAAGCAGTTTGAAATTTTGAAGGTTTCGGAATTTAATCTTTAAATCTCCTTGGTAAATAAAACTTACATAACTCTCTAAAAAAAGTAGCTAAAGCTGTGAAATTTTAAACACATATTTAGAAAATCATACGATTTAAATAAGTATGTCATATTTCTTCCAATTATTTAATATCTTTTGGGTACTCTGTTCTTCCATTATGTCTTTATTTTTAATTAATAAATATTTAATTAATTTCAGGATCTTTGGTAAAGTATTGGTACAAACTAAATATATCTACCACATATTCCCAGTATTTAATTTTTATTAGACATATTATTTTATTTTGAACGTATTTTATAAATTTTTAACTTTGAGACTTAGTACATAACAGAGTTTAATTCCATTAAAATTTAGCTTATAAGGCAATAAATGCAGGCTTAAACTCAAAGTACAGTTTGCTTCTGCTACCTTTATTTTCCAAATAGATTGCTAAATCCATTTTCACTTTACAATTAACTTGTTGTCACCCTTCCTCATAAAAAGTGATGATATTAAGTTACTTATTTTTTCGCAATTACTAACAGTCAGTGACATTGCACAAACATCATTGTTTATGTTGGCTATAATTTGACTTGATTTTTGCCTATAATCTGAGTTATTAAATGCAATTCATTTAATGTTAAAAAGAAAAATGTCGAGATTTTTAAGCATGCAAAGGTTGCACAATAAGTAAGAGTATCCGATTTCTTCAAACTCGAAAGTTATTATATTTTTATAAAAATAATTACCGATTCATATACGTACATCTATAACTTCGGCCTATTCATGATTTTACCTTCACTAACCTTTTGTCCGCCGAAAAAATACTTCAGAGACTTGAAAAGCTTAAGATGGGAAAGCACAAGATAAGGGCTGTGAGAATGATGTTCGACGATGTCCTAACCGAATGAGTCAAGAGTTGCTGTATAGCGTTGTCTGAGTGGCAACGCCACAACAACGATTGTCGAGAAAACACAATCTCTTCAATTTCTTTCATTCTGTATCATCTGTCACTTTCATTTCTTTTGTTCTGTATCATCTTCTTCCGTCTTTTTAGGAATTCCCAGTAACGCTCAACATGAATTGATTCCCCTGGGCAAAATTCAATGAGGCGAATCTCATTACAAGTTTAAAAGGCAGTGGCAGTGAAATTTCGTGTGGAAATAATTTTTTTGAATTTTTTTCTACCATCTTTAATTTCACAGAACCCCTTTTACATATTGCTATGATTTAAGACATTATCTCAAGAAACAGTTGTTATTTTGTTAAAAATTTGGAGTCGCACGTTTCCTTTTGCGAGAGAAAAACCTTATTAAGTCCCTCAAATCGCGGCAGTTGATATTCTCATTTAAGAGACACATTTTAACACGACAATACAGACATTTTCCATTGGCTGAGAAAAAGAGACAAACCAACAAATATTCTACTTCCAAGATTTGGTCTTGAACATTTTATAGCCAACATCGTTGTAAAAAATTCTCTTTGAGCTTCAGAGACTCATTAACTCTGACTTTTTAGGTATTCCTATTCTTAAATTAATATATCATCTTTCACACGCGATATATTTTGCATAGTTAATGTAATATTGCTTTGTTTCATTGAATTCGTGGTTTCTACAGTTTTAAGTAACTGTTTTGTAATGTATCATGTATTATTTATATGTACTTTATCATAAGAGTTTCTGCTGTGTAATAATGATTCCTGTACCTACGATTCGTGAAAATTTATAACAAAATATATTCATTTAAAATAATAATAAAAAAAATATATATTTATTTTGATTTTGATCTAAGTCCTACATTTTTGCAATTATTGGTAATTCTTTTGGTGTTTTATTTTAAGTTTACATCAAGAAAGTTCATGGTTAAATTAGTTTTCTTCGCACTTAAATGTCACACTATATATAGTCCATTTGTACTGAGTAAACGGAAGCACACAGCATAAATTTTATGACATATTTTTCAAATATTCATTAATAAAGCTTGAAAATTCAACTTAATAATAATGCTTATGAAATAAGAATTATTTATGGGACAATTAATTTAAACATATTGGACAGTTTTGTAATATTTCGTGTTAATCAAATAGCTTGCTTTATTATTTGAAAATGTTCATCTGAATCTTTCGTTAACGACGACTTATTTCTCATCTGTAAAGTAAAAAAAAAAAACAAGTTAATGAGATTTTTAATTGATATAATTAAATAAGTTATTGCCCAAAAATTTTTTTTATAAAATTCATAACATTTTTTTTTACATAATTAAACTCTCACTACTATATAAGTTTAAATGTTCTACCATGTAAGATTTTTCTTTAAGTGTTCTGAATTATAGGAACATGAAACTGCCATTCAGTTTCAAATGATTTCAGCACTGAAAACTTCCACCTGAAACATTTTAAGGTAAAAAAAAGTTTCCCTCAATACATTTTAGAGATTCCTTCCCAAATTTACTGATAATTTATATGTTATATAGTGTAAATAAAAGAAAAACAAATTAAATAGTCTTGTAATGAGAATTGAACAAGAAAAATAAAGTTTTGGAAGAAAGTGATTTTTAGCTTTTTTAAGCCCCTATACCTGCTTTTAAACAAATACGACTAGTTGTTTACAGCATAATTGATTCTAAATTTCTCTTATGAAACAAAGTTTAGAGAGAAAAATAACAACTTATCCTTATTTTGCAATTGAAAAAGAAAAGCCTATTTACTTCTTCCCTTGAAACCTGTTCTTTGTTGTTCTGAAATTCATGTAAAATGAAAGTAGAAGAAAAATAGTTTTTGGAGCTATATATTTACATGTGGATGAAAAATTTTCTACAAATTTAAAAAATATTTCATTCAATTTATTTCTAAAAGTTATTTACGTTATATGCAATATGTTTCATGTATCCACATTTTCAAAATTATTAAACCTATCAAGAGCTACAACAACAGAAATCTTAACATTCCATAAATCATAATTTATTAAAGGATATTTATAATAATTCGAAATAAAAACCAACGTTTTTAAAAACAACGTTTTTATATGGTGGCAAAGTTTATTAAAAAAATTATTAAAATATTAGTTAAAACTGGTCGCAAATATCTAAATATTGCATTGTTAGGCAAATAAGAAAGGTTCCCAAAATTTCAGAGCTCTAGCTTGATGGGAAGTTGGTTAAATTAACAATAGACAATTTGATGACACACTGATACACATACATACAGACACACACCAAGTGAAATACATAACAACGTTAAAACTAACTAAAATTAATTAATCCGGTAAATTAAATGGTTGGAATACAGTTTAGTCAAACCACTCTTGGAGACAGGAATTATTTGGCGGTATTTTGCCAAATGTTGCTAAATTGGTCCGCGAAGCGGACTTAACATTCAGCCAAAAAATAAAAAAAATTCGCAAAGTTTGGCAATTATTCAAATTGCGCCAAGTGATTGGGCTAAACTGTATTATTTAAAAACATGAGTTAAAACTTGTCGCAAACGTCTAAATATTGCATTGTTAGAAATGTGCGAGAAATGTGTATTTGACTGTAACTGTTACAACTTTCTACACAAATAAGTTGCAGTATGTAATTAAAAAAGTTAAAATTAAGTTCCCTTGAAGAAATTAATCAGAGAATTTTGTCTTAATATATGCATTCTTAAAAATTATATATTTGTATTTAAAAGGAAGAAAAATTTTTTTATTTGCGTGCCTCCATTCTCAAAACTATCAAATATAATCAAGAACTATATGAACAGAAAGCATAACATTTCCTATATGTTAAATTATTAAACGAGCTATAGAAAGATAAAAAAAATAATAATATTCTCTTTTAATAGCATTTATAATCTCATACTAGCAGGTGTCAGATTTTAAGATTTAATTCATTGCGTAATAATCATAATGTTTAGCATAAAATTATCACAGGCATACGACACAATCAGGATTGGAACCTGGAACCTTACAATTAGAAATCGCCAGGTTTAAATATTAGTCTGTGAAGAGTTATAACTGTGTTGACAAATCATTCGAAATAAGTATTAGAAATAATTAAAGTATTGTACCCTTCAAAAAATTAAACAGAAAATTTCAACATAATTTATGTTCAGTTGAAAATGAAAATTTGGATTAAAAAAAAGAAAAAAAAATATTTATGCTGCATTATTTACTTGAGTTTCCAACTTTTTTCCTTGCAAATTTGATATATACCTACAATGTGTGCACTTTATTTTAAAAAAATAAATAATAATACAATTTAACATATGATTCCCGTTTTTCCTTTTTCGATATTATTAAATCAATCAATAACTATTATGAAAATAGCTGAGATTTTCATATAACTTAAGTGATAAAAGGAGGTGTCAAAAAATAAAATGAAATAACGTTGACTTATCAGCAGTTATATATGTCAACAAGCCTCTGATTTTAAGATTAAAGTAATTTTTGTAAGAATCATAATGCTGAATATAAAATCATGACAGGCAATCGACACCACCACCCGGACCTGAAACTTTAGCTTTGAAGCGAAATCTAACCATTAGAATGCTAAGATATATAACTTTCTCGACAAATCAGTCATAATATGTTTGTGAAGGAATTGTAATATAATTTCTTCCAAATAAATACTTAGTTCATTTTTTTTTTCAAATTGTTTACTGATAATTTTAAAGTAATTTATATATACTTAAAAGTCGAAAATTTGTGACAAAAAGAAAGGAAAAAAGCATTTAAATTGTAATACTTACATGAGGATTAAAATTTTTTGGCGAATTTAAATAAAAGTCTTCTGTGCATTTTATTTTAAGAAATAAATAATAATTTAAATTAATATACATATATTTCGCGTGTCTTCATTTTTAAAATTATTACAATATTCAAGAAATTCGCGAGAGCCCACCATTCGACTATTGAGAGTTTTAACTTCATCGACATATTAGTCTTTATATGTTAAGGAAAAAATAAAAGTTTAATGACCATGAATTACTCTAGAATTTTGAAAATTTTTTATATACACTTAAAATTGGAAAATTTGTATTTAAAATTATTTACATGTGGTTAAAAAAATTTTTGCGAGATCCAAAACACGTCTTCTTGCCATTTCACTTTAAAATATGCTCACATGTCTTTTGTGCATCTCAAAATTTTTGAAATTATCAAAGCAATCGAGAGATTCATCAACAATTAATTTGACCTTTTCTACATGTTAAATTATTGAAGAGCTCTAGGAAAATAATGAAATAATAATAATGTTCACATTTAACAAAATTTATATTCTCGTATAATCAGGCCTCAGAATTTAAATTTGATTTCATTTGTGAGTAAATCATATTAAGGGACAGAAGATCATCACAGACCCACTATAAACCAGATTCGAACCATGAGGTTTATGATTAGTATTCGCGAGAGCTAGCCATTCGGCTATTCAGACATATAACTTCTTCAACTTATCCGGCGTAATATGTAATGGAAAGAATAAAACTTTAGTGGTCATCATTTAACTTTAACAAAGAATTTTGACAAAATTTATATATATACAGAAAATTGAAGAATTTGTATTTAAAAGCAGTAGAGCCTATTTTTAATGAAATATTCACACGAGGATAAAATTATTTTTGAGTGTTCAAAAATTTATTCAATCTATTTTACTCAAAGGTACGCGCACATATGTTTCGTTTGTCTCTTCAATCTCAAAATTATCCAATTAATTGATAACTATATCAACAATTAAGTTATTATTTCCAATATCTTAAATTATTAAAGAGCTTTAGAAAAAAAATATTGTTCTCCTTTAACAGAATTTATATAATCATATCAGCAGAGATCTGAAATCTTAAGATTAAATTCACTTGTGTAAGAATCGTAATGCTAAACATAACCTCGAACCGAATGCAAAATAATATATCCGGATACGTAACTGAACGTTGTACTTAGAAATCGCGAAGTGTAACTCTTAAACTGCCAAGAGTTATAACTTTTGTAGCAATTCGGTCATATTATGCAACTGAAAATAATAAAACATAGTTTCCATCTTCATTTCTAACGAATAATTTCAGCGTAATTTAGGTACAGTTAAAATTGGAAATGGGAATTGAAGAGATTTTATTGCATTATTTAGAAGAAAGGCTCAGAAGCCATTAAAGAAATCTTAATTTTTCATACATCTTAATTCCTGAAGGATCTTTAAAAATAAACAAAATAGCATCAAATCTTAACAAAACTTATACCCTCATACCATCAGGCCTCGGTTGTTAAGATTACATTAATTTGCGAATGAATCATGTTATGAGAAGAATATCGTCAAAGACTCTTTACAATCTTTGAAACTTATGTTTATCAATCGCGAGATATAAGTTTTTGAGTAATAAGTGTTATAAATCTCTCTCGACAAATCAGTCATAGAATGTAACTGAAAGAAATTCTTTTTAGTTTTCTAAATAACTATAACAGAGAAGAATTTTGTCATAAATTATACTCTCTTTAAATAACATATTTGTATTAAAAAGGTGGAAAAACTTGTATTTTTTTCTTGTCTACATTCTCAAAATTATCAAATCAATCAAGAACTATATCAACAGAAACCATGACTTTTCCTACATGTTAAATTATTAAAGTATCTTATAAAAAATATTTTCTTTTAACGAAACTTGTGTATTCATTTCAGCAGGTGTCAAACTTTGAGATTGATTTCATTTGTGAGTAAATCGTATTAAGGGACAGAAAATCATCATAGACCCTCGACCAATCAGATACGAACCTTAAAGCATATGATTAGTATTCGATAGAGCTAAGCATTCGACTATTAAGAGTTAGAAGTTCCTCGATAAATCTGTAATGATATGTAACGGAAAGAATTAAAATTTAATGACCATCATTAACTCTTATCGAATAAATTCGGCAAAATTTATGTACACTTAAAATTGGAAAATTTGTATTAAGAAGAAATATAACTTTTTATCGCATTATTTTCACGAGGTTAATTTTTTTTTTTGTGAAATTAAAAATATTCTTCGTTTCATTTTGCTTAAAAATATACACACGTATGTTTCACGTACCAAGCCATCGTCAGCGGAGGCAGTTCCAGCATACAGACGATTTTATGAGGGGTCATGGTGATCAGACTTAAAAGGGCAGTTTGGTCCATACTGCAATTCTCAGCTGACACATATCTAGACGCGTTCACAGTGCTCAGGCTCTAGCGAAGATGCTTGGAATAAGGAAATTTAACAAGTTTGAGGGGTGTCGGGCAACATCAGCACGCGTGGACCGACGCATCCGCTGACGTGCAGTGGTGGATACGGAACCACTTCTACCTCAACTCTGCAGCATGTATAAAACACCATGGGTGTTTCCGTAACGACCAGAACCATTTCTCCTCGATTGGATGCTAGTGGCTTTAACACATAAGAACCCACAGTATAGAACTCATTTTTGCCGGGCTCGAGCGATGTAGATGACGCATTGACACAGGTTGGTGTTCTCAGATGAGTTACGCTTCTGTTTCCTTAATAATAGTCGCTGCATACGAGTGTGGTATCATTTAAAGATATCTTAACCGAATTATATGTTACAAAACAGTTAACTTAAAAATTAACTGATAAATGTTAGATCAGTTAATAAAAAAAAAAAAAAAAACGGAAATTCCTAACCATAGACAAAACAGACATCTTTAAATTTCTACACTGGGTTATTCGGAATGACTAATCTCAAGGT
>BMAW01051014.1:0-10076 GCA_019974015.1 Nephila pilipes | reverse complement strand
TAGTAGCCAGTAGTTATTATGGTCAGAATGCGATTATTATTATTATTGAGTAGCAATATTCGAACTAAACGACGAGTGGTCGTAGTAGAGAAGTAATGAATGTTCAATCAAGTCGTGAATTCGAGTCCAAATGCCACAAAAGACCTATCGTGTAGCGGGGTTAAATATATATCGGAAATCAAATTTTTATTTAGTATTGAAACAAAAAAATTCGCATTCTGTCATAGTAAATTATTTAAGAAATTTTTTTTTCTTTTGCAAAAATAGAAATTTTTTATATGGAATGCCACAATAAAAGAGAGAAGAATATTGATTCATTTTTTGCTGAGAAAATCAAATGATTCTCGTAAATATTAATAAATTGCTCGTGAGAAAGTTATAGTTAACAAGTAAAATCACATCATGATTATTAAAAGTTAAAATCTAGAATCATGTTAAGCAGAAGAGATTTCCTTATAGAGAAGAAACAAGTTTTATAGAATTTTAACCAATATTTAGTATTAATTAATTTAATTTAATTATAAGAATTTATCTGCACTTTATATTTTAAACATGTCTGTAGGCAAAAAGTATGAAATTCATTAAGTTCCTTTTCAACTCTGAATTAATATTGTAATTAATTTAATGATAAGATCCTAGTTACTAAACCATAGCAACTTAAATAAATTTATTTATAAAATATTTGATTGCAGAAATATAGCATCCTTTTTTTTAATAAGAATGTTTTTACTATTATAAAAATTTTAGGCAGAAGATATGTGTTTATAGATATTTTATAACAAGTTCCTACTCTCATATTTCTCATAACTAACCTCTAGGACCACTTGACTACGGTGTTTGATATGATGATCACGCCTTATGAAGAACCGAGATATATGTTAAGGAACTTTATTATACAAGAAGAGATATGAGATAATCACGCAGGATAATTTTATTGATTATTGTATTAGCCTCGCACATATCTGGTTCTTTCCACTCCAAGCTTTCGTACACACAAGGCTAATGGGAGAGCTTGGAGCTTTAAAAGTCTTAACGTGCATCAGTCCCGGTACATGGAGGTTCTTTAGCGGCATCTGGACTTCAACCCACTAATTGAGGAAACAGCACAGACCGCGAGTTCACGGCCAATGATCACTAGGCTACTGTGGCCATGTGTATTAGAAAAAAAAGAATTAAAGATATTCTTAGAGACACTATATTGGCTCAAGAAACTGTGAAGCTGTATACTGAGCGTTAATACTTGTATGACAACCCCCTCACTAGAAGTCTACTTGAATTAGATTCAATAATTTATAAACGACTGCTTAGAGTTACCCAAATAAGTATGAATTCCTCATTATAATATTTGGTTACGAACGCAATTAGTTAACTTCTCATTATTAAACTATTTATATTGCTCAAAGTCTCAATATATTGGTTAAAGAATTTTTTCCTGATTGTTATTGTGTCACTGTGTGTTTCTAATTATAACGTAGACTATTAATTAGAACCTAATCAGTAAATGTTGTTGATACAAATCCAATTAATATATAATTAGTTCGAAAGTAAATTAATTTGTTGATGTAAGACATTACATTACTTTTTATAGCTATACATTTTAAGATCAAAATAATATAAGTTGTAAAATGAGTTTAGCTGGTGAACTATTAGTCAAATAAGGTTTAATGAAAATGAATTAAAAAGTTTGTAAACATTTATCTGAACTTTAATATTTTACATTATATTAAGAAAGTTCTATTGTTCTTACGTACATTAGGATGTTTCCTTATCGTTTACTTGTTTCAATAAGTAAGCAAAAAAAAAAAAAAAAAACATCACTTAATTATATCACATATATCTTTCCGAATTGAAGGAAGAGTATATTTTTGTAAGATTATACTCATAGATGAAAATTTGACGGCTATATTTATATGTTGAAATAAAACATATGTTTTTGTGACGGTAATCGATGTTCAAAAATAGTTTTTATAATAATAAATACTTTTCTACATTATATATCATTCATTAACTTATGAATATATCCAAATTTACGCTAATTTATCACTTATACAAATTGCACTTATGAGTTATAATTCAAATGTGTACCGAAACACGAAAGAGGTCTTTTACTGTTAAACTATTCCTTAAACTAATTTTATAAAATTCACGCGACTCCTTGAATATTAAGTATTCTGTAATTTGGATTATTCGTGAAATTTGCTTAACTAACATCGAGGGTACTACATGATATATTCAGGTTCCCATCTTTTTTCCAATCAAATGAAACGTGATGAGGCAAATTTTTTCAAACTTTAGAAGTTGAGTGAATAGATGTACTCTAGTCGTATAAAAGAGACAGATATTTGAATTGAGATAAAATAAGGTTGTAGTAATAAGAAAGATGATCGTGCGAAGTGCGTGGTAATTTTTTTGCGTTTCTGCATGATTTGTTGATAATGATTCAGTTGCTCCAACACTGTTGGAGCAACTAAATACTGGATGTATGTATTCGCTTCATTTTCCGGTAAGCGCATTCTTTGATATATTGTAGAATTTGTTAGTACTAGTAGAAATGAAATTGTTTGAAAGTATCCGCCCTTATTTGAAAAGTAAAAAACTTTATTTTGAAATATAATCGACTATTTTAATTACTTAGTCTGTGTGTGAAGTTCAGCTGAAATTTAAATTTAGTGATTAAAGTAACATTTAAGATGACAAACGAGTCGTGTAACAGGATTACGTCACAATTCGCCAATAAATGAGAAAAAATTAATAAGTGTTTCGTTTAATCTCCCTTTAGAAGTAGACATTTTACACACAGAAAACCACTCGAAGAGTCACATATTATCTTGTACATTTTAATTAACTACCATCGAGTTTCTAAAACTTTTTATGTTTATTTATAGGACACTAATTAAAAGTAATCTTATTAAAAGATTTATTAGCACAAAAAGTTATGTTTCGATGTATATTTGTTTCAAAACATTATAAAATTTTTAACCTTTGAGGAAAACGTTAGCGATTTTAGAAGTGTTTTTTTTCTCTTCTAAATAACATTGTACCTTAGTTGTATAAGCTCATTACATGAATTGATCATCCGTAGAAAAGTACTGTTTGGTTTTTTTACTTACATTGTCTTATGTTTTCTCTATTTTCAGCGTCTAGACGATACATACATATGTCTAGAGCAGCATAACCAGATTTGCGTCTTGAGCCATAAACTTCAACTTTCACTCCCACACTAACAGCATTCTCTTGTGAATAATAAAACTTCAAAAAATCTCATCAGGGGTTTACTTTATTTAGCTAGGTTTCAAGTATCATATCCATGAGGTACCCTAGGATTTTTCTCTGTCTTGTAAAGTTTAATGCCTTTGGTAAGCCTGGATGGTGAATCACCGGAACACATCAAAGATTTTTCTCTGTATTCGACCATTCTTCTTGTTAACCAGTTATCATTTTTCACACTTTTTATAATATATATATATATATATATATCATAGATAAGCATTGTTTGGTGCACCATAGCCTGATTTAATTCTCTTGCGCCTTGAACATCTACTTACTCTTACTCAAAATTTATTAGTTATTTAAAGATAAAAAATATTGCATTGTGTAAAAGTTTCATGTTGTCTTAGTCAATCGATTTATTGTTTATTAACGTCACACTTAGAAGAAGCAACATTCAGTCTTGAATAAGTGACGAGAACGAAATCTCTGTTGGCAATCCCCTCTTATAAACCACCACACTACGCCCTGGCGAGGACTTGAAGTTTTGTTACATTCAATGTGCATCAACCTCTCTACATGGTGGGGTTTTCAATGGCATCAGGACTCGAAACCACAATTCATCGAAAACAACGACAGTCGCGAGCTTGGCACTATTTAAAGATCGTGAGACAGACATCAATCCTCTCATTTTTTTCGATGTGAGAAATGTGATCTCCTAGGAATTTGTGCTCATGAGACGAAAAGTGAATAAATTTTATGCAAAGAACTCAAATGACCTAGGATTAGTGTCCATCTTTGAAGAAAATCGCCAATACCTGGATGCTTCATCACGACGATACACCTAATAACATTTTTCGAGAACTATGAGAAAAGCTCTGACCAAACATAACGTCGGAAAACTGCTTCACCCCCCCCATCCCTTTAGATCTGGCTCCCAAGCATTTTTGTTCCTAAAATTAGAAACTCTTAAATGACATGATTCTGGATGATTGAAGCAGTTTGAACGTGTTGCCCAAACAGTCTTGTGTTGTTGATATCTAGGATTCATATAAAAACCGAAAAAAGCGCTAGAAGTAATATATAGATGCACAATGGTCCTATTTTGAAAATTATTAACGCGCTGTTCTTAAATTATCAGTGTATTTTTTTTTAAATGAATTCAGTTCCGACACTTATCGGAAAAACCTTGTATATTATGATTTTTTGATTCAATTACCTTCGAGGAGTGTACGTATGTAACAATTAGCTTCTTCAAACGAGAATGATTGAGTTGAAGCAAAAAAGTTTACCACCATTAAAAAATTTATAACTACAATTTCAAGGAAATTCTTAGCTAATTATCGAGAAAAGGTCCCTCCAAAGAATTGAAGAATATATCATAGATAATTGTATTAATAAAATCAGAAATACTCTTTTATAATTATTTTTACATTTAATATAATCTTTAATAATTTTTAAACATTCAGTAGTTATTAATCATTCTTCTTCCATTTCCTATTATTATTCCAAATTATAAGGAAACCCTGAATTTTACTGTATAAACGTTCCTACCTTTCGGAGCAACGATATCAATCAAAGGGAAAGCTAGCTTTCGAGTTGGTTCTTTCCACACTGCCCTGAAAAGATTTTCTTCCCTGGTTTATCACCAGCGCAAGAAATAGCTCACTGATTGGCTTGTCACATAGAAACCTCTCTATTCCCAAGATATATCTTCATTCAATTAGTAATGTAATTTTAATGAACTTACTAACCTTTCTTGATACTAAAAACTTTTTATACTCTTCAAATTAAATTTCTTAAGTATTTCCTTCTTTTTAAGGGGCAATGTTTCTGAAATTATTACAAATTATATTTAATTCCTGGGCAAGTAACAGACGGATACAACTCATTCTAAACCATCAGATTGCAGATTAAATGCTGATAGGTCTAAGGTCTCCGGAAATTATCCTACTTATGATTGTTTAAAGTTGAAATTCATTAATATTGAAGAGAAAAAGAAGCAACATCTCAATTAAAATACCTTAAATGAATCATAGCATTTCAGATAGAGATACATAGACCTAAAATTTGAATAATAAATGCACTAACTAACACGGAGAAAAAATAAATACTCAAAAATGAATACCTAGACGTACTCATTTTGAAATGAGTATGTTTGTATCAGATTTGAGCGTATACCTTTATCGAATGTGAACATTATAAGTATTCAAAACCAAAAAAAAATGGGAAATCAGCATTCTCAAAAAATTATTACAGATATAAGGACTATAAAAGTTCCTTTTATATACTGACAACGTATTTTACAAAGTGGGGTTCAAAAACAAATTTGGTTTGCTTTAATATTTCGAACTATATTTCGTATTTACCACGCTACACGCGGTAGAATACAGGAATATTAAAATGAGTATGTACGCATACTCATTTTCGCTTCAGTGTTTGTTTACATTTTTTTCCCCAGTGACTCACTCACAACTACAAAATGATTCTTTTATTTAAGATATAAAAATGTTGTTGAAATGTTATTGATCATGATTTTCTGATTTATGATTTGAAAATGATTTTCTGTGAGTAGTTATTTGTGCTTTGCAGGTGTTTTTTTGTCTATATTCATATTACATCGCAATCGTAGCTTAGTGACTTCTTACTTTAATTTGCATTAAAATTATTTTCATGCATGTAAATATTTGTGTATGAAGCTTATATTTTATAGAATAACATTACAGTATTCAAAAAGCAGTGTTATTAAAATTTTGAGCCATTTTGCTACATTTTTTTTTAGGTAAAATCCATTCCAGGTAAAATCGAACTTTGATGGATCCCCTTGGCGATTTTTTTGAGATGGCGCCAAAGCGGGTGTTTCAAACTCGGAGCTTCCGAAAGAGAGAGATTGGCTCTTGCGCCATAAAACCTCACAGTCACTCACTCACCGAAAGAGAGAAAAAAAGATGGCGTCGTGCCTGGAAGGCAAATGAAGTACCAGAATGACACCAAGGCGGGTATTTCAAATGAGAAGCGAGAGAAGATGGCGTCGAATCCCCTTTTACAGATTTTATAGGGTTACCATAAACAAACCTGCATGGTAACCACATTAGCGATTTATCGCCAAAAGAAAGTTAAAGTTCGCCAGGCCCCCTCCAACTTCGATTCAACCGAATTTTGAATCGGAAGTTTTGTAACAAAAACTTCATAAAGTGTAAAATAATATATAAGATGAAGAAAATGATACTTGCAAATAAAAGAGCGCTTATTTATTTCCCTGAAAATTTTAATTGATATATATTTTTCTGTTTAAAATTCATTTTCGATACCACAACACAGTATCGGAAAATAAATTCAAAACATACTCACTGGATTGTTTGATTCTCATATTTGATGCAGTAACAGATTCACAAATAAATACATGACACTCATTTTTCTATTCTACACTCATAATTGATCCAAAATTATATTCAAAAATGAGTATGTGAAGTTTCCATTTTGAGTACGTACAAAAATGAGTATGTGCGAGACTCAAATATGAGTATGTTGCGATAGGAACTATTTTGAGTATGTGACGTTTTCAAAAGTGAGTACGTGAAGTTGCCATTCTGAGTATGTGCTTGTTACTAAAAATGAGTATGTGCGAATCTCAAATTTGAATACGTTGGGATCGGAGCCATTTTGAGTATGTGAAGTATTCAAAAGTGAGCACTTTCTACTCGATTTTGCATACCCGTTTTTCGCAGTGAAGAAAGGTTTATTTTAATTTTTCTTTCTTAAACGACGATATAAAAATAATTTTTAATTCAGTAGTATTTCAATAAGCAGTTACATATTATATTATTTGTTTGAAAAATGGTAAATGTCGTAATAAACTTACTATTGTCTTTTAATAGCATAATATTTGTGGGATTCATTCATATTTTTACTGTTTCATTTAGTATAATTTTATTCTGTTCAATCGATTCAGTTTCATCCATCGGGTTCGTGCTATTTTCTTGATATTGGTTTTAACAAAGGTTATAGGAAATAAAGCTAATTGTGTCTTCTAGTTCCAATATATATTACGCTTTTCTGAAAGGTAATCGAGAAGAAAAGTTACAGACGAGATAGGATTAATTGAGTTTATGTCGTAAGCAAGAGATACAATTGAATCCATCTCATAAAAACAGATACTGAATTAAAATAGTTCGAGTCTGAATTTAGTCATTAGTTAAGAATTCTATTTAGTTGCAACTCGCATTTCTTGACCCGCTTCTGTTCTTTACCTTATAGTTTTTATTAGCTGAAACTTATTTTGTTAAATATTTCAAGCCGAGAGCTTGATAAATAGAAGGTCTGATTGAAAAATAATATCTCTGAGAAGGCTCTCTTCAACAACAACGCCAGAAGTTAAAACGCCATCATAACTAGTGCGATGGTGAATCCCTTTTGGCACAGTAGATAAGAGCGGTGCAAAAAGAAAACAGACAACTTTTCTTCGCACACAATGATCGAGGGTTTGAAATACCACTGACATTCAAGGTCAAGAGTCCTCCCCCACCACGTGATAGAATCCCCCCAGATGTTAGGAAAATATTGCACCTGCCGAAGTGATGACCCTAGAGTTGAATACTAGATGGCAATACAGCTTAGAACTATTGTTACATTGTAATAGCATGTAATCAGGTTCAACTCAGATGAGAGATATAGACCCATTCTGGGTTCGGTGCTCTAAACAAACCTTCAATACGAACGAACTATTGTTTGTATGTATCTCCCACGTAAAACACTTGTTTCTGTGCCTCTGAGAGTCTAACTAAGAAAACCCCATACAAATCCGAACTAGTGATATACCGGCTACGGCACAAGCGTTAAATATGCCCACCATGACAGCTGAGGACGTTAAATGGAAACTGCCCTAAAATGAAACTAATTACAACAGAAAGGGGATGTGTATCGATTGCAGTAATGGATGGAAAAGTAGCCAGATTTACAAATATCGTTCAGAATGTTTCTTTTCTTATCATTACGATGACACTGTAGACGGAGTATGCTGTTACTGTCTTCAACAGCGATGACAAATTCTAAAACGCTTTAATAACTAGTCCGATGGAGAATCCATTTTGGTGTACTTGATAAGAGTCAGCAAAAAGCGACCGGAAACTTTTCTTCGGACTCTTTGGTAGAGGGTTATAAACACCTCCATCACACAAAGCCAACTGTCTTCCCCAGCCACGGGGCCGAAAAACATCGCTCCAGTCGAGCATCCATAGCCATAACACTTTTTATTTGTTATATTGTTTCTAAAGTCCACATTGTAACTAGAAGTTAAATGTAATACAGTTATTTTCGTTGTTCCAAGTCATCGTTGGTGGGGTGAGAAGATGATGATCCCTATGGAGATGAGATTGTAGCAGCGAAGCCTATTGCTCCCGAACTTGCAATTCGCATCTTTTCCCAGAGATAAAAATCACCATCTGAATACTTCACACTGACGGGTTTGCATTACTAGTCCTGCATTGGAAAAAAAAGCATGGAAAGGGATGAGGACAATGTCAGAAGGTGAATATTGAATTGTGTACAGGAGACGTGTAGTTTTTTTAGTTGTGACATCAAGCTATTTGCGATTTCCTTTTCATTTACATTGAGGACATTTGGTAATTCGAATTACATAAAATAACAACTCCTTGCCAACCCGAATGTATCGTGATAAGGTAAATTAGATGAAGAAAAATAAATGACATGAATCGAATCAGATATTGTGATTTATAAGTGAAATAGAATTGAAAGGAAATAGAGAATAACGACAAGTTTATAGATATTTGTAAATTGAGTTGAATCTTAGAAATTAATCGTTTGTATTGAAATTAGTTTGAAACAACTCATATTACAGTAATAGTTGTCGAACCTGTAATTAATTAGAAGTGTTTCAATCGGAACGAGTGATTTGGCAAACTAATGCCTTATTATTTGAGTACAAACTAGTTGATAGAATTTAGAGAAAGTGCTATATTGCATATGCTATGTTAATAGATAATAAATTGTGTTGTCATGTTCTTGTTGTCTTGTTAATTACGTTGTCTTGTGATGAACCTTCAATTAGAGTTTTGAACGAATCGATTATTTAATTAGATTTTTAAGAAGGCTGCGAAGTTTGATAATGAAGGAATTACGTCCCAAAGGACAAGATGAAATGCGAAAAGAAAGTAACATATCAAACAGTTATAGCATTAGAGGCATTACATTTCAATGAAGCATAGTGATTCCGTAAAATAAAAAGAATTGTTCGGTTCTTAGACTCGCCCAGTTTGATATTCTTATCATGGATAATCTATAGATAAGCCGAAGAACAATCTGTCTCTATAAAGTTAATGACAATAATTTTAGACTCTTTATTACTAATTTTTTGATAGTTATTTCTTTCCTTTCGTATTTGGAATTATTAGATGCTTGGAAATACGGGATTATTAAATTGCGATTGTTTATTAACGTCGCAGTGAGCAGCAATACGCGGGCAATTGTCGATGAGCCTCTTAATTTTGAACCTCGGTCAAGTAACGAGGACGAAATCTCCGCCAAATTTTTACGTTCATGGGAGGACTTAAGACCACGAACAGATTTAACGTGCATCAACCCAACAACACCATGGATCTTTAGTGGCAACAGGCTTCGAACCCAGACTCGACGAGAGCAACGCAGTCGCTAGTTTGGGATCATAACCATTAGGTTACTACGGCTACCGTGTTGTTTTAAAGTACAATTTCTACATTGTAGATATTGAACAAAAAGACCGCTGGGTTACCGCGGGAACACGGAATCATTTGATGGACTTTATATACCAATTTTAACATCTATTACAGATCTATAACTTCTAAAAGTGATTTATAACATCTTTTACTAATTAA
>BMAW01051012.1:0-10350 GCA_019974015.1 Nephila pilipes | reverse complement strand
GTTTTGTAATTTATTATTAGCTTAAATACTTGTTTATTTAGTAATTTTTTTGCACAATATTAATATTTTGATCACATGTATGAATTATTAAAGTTCTTTATATAGTATATAATCCTTAACAAATTCATAATACACTTTTGTCCATAAATTAAGGATGATTCAGAACCATACTGACATGGCAGTCTAAAATACAAATTTCACCTGTAGAATTATTTGACACATCTTCAAAAACAAGATGCAAATTACAGGACGTCATCAGATGACGCCGATAGTATGTCACACTGATGAGAGTGTAACAGTGGTGTATATCAGGAACGGTAGCAAAAAAGTAAAATTGTTCTCAAATCTTCTGCAAGCCGTTCAGTGCCGCAACTGAATAATTATGACATAGAGGACGCATGTGAGTAAGTGAACGGAATGCATAGGTTTTTGGCGCAAGAGCCAGAGGGGGGTATGTTGTGCCAAACTAGATTTAACTGTGGTCTATAAGTGAAAAAATTGAAAAAAGACAAAAATTGGTTGACAAGAAGGAGCGTCGAAAGTAGAGAATGATCGCTAGGGTAAGCCCGAGGGTGCGTCACCCATGTTAACCTAAACCCCATATAAAGGGAAAGATCACAAGGGTGCCTCGCGGTCATAATGTCCATACTTAACTAAAGGCAAGATCCTAAGGTCCCTTGATATAATCCATAGGAGAAGGGAGCTCGGCTAAATCCACAGACGCTCGGTACCCATTTTAATCGCCTCTTACGACAAGTACGAGCTACAGTGAGACTATTCTATCATGTCCGGTTGTCACACGGGTCAAGGATGCATGTGGATGATTTTTTAATTGGTAGTTATTGTCCGCCTGGAATGTGGGCGAACTCAGATGAAATTATCCGTGGAAGTTTGAATCACCTAGTGTCATCTCTAGGCTTTGGCAACAATTCCAAAATGATGTAAATGTCAGTATATAACGCAGTACAAGGCTCCCCCCCCCCGAATTACAATGCCAAATGACGACCAGTATTTGACAGTAACTGCAAAAAGTAGCAGACTTAGCATAGCATCAGACCTTTAACGTCAGCTTTTTTTAACCACGGGTATGACAATTTCGAGGGAAACCGTGTACAGACCTATGGGGCGTATTAATCCAAAACTCAATGGCATTCCAGAGGAGCCACTAACTTTTAACAGCGGTTAGCCAGGTGTAGAGAACATGCAATATAGACATTGTCAAATAGGGCTTCTGTGATATTTTATGAGTCCACGTTTAGATTCCAGTCTGATTCACATCGGACTTTCATGTGCAGAATGCGTCCCCGCTATCACCAAGACAACGTCAATGAACGAGACCGTTAAAGTGGTGCAGAATAGCTCATTTGGGGTGGAATTAGACTGGACTACAGAACAGATCAACTTTTTCAAATCTGAACCATGACAGGACAAGTTTATGGGTTTATCATTCTGGAACAATCCTTACATTTGTTTCGGGGTGCCCATGGGAGCAGAATTTGTGTTTATGGATAACAACGCCGATCCTCAATGTTGCGCCCAAGGTCCTTCTTAGGAAAAATAAATTTAAAAAGCATGATTGACATTACAAAATACATTCAGATAATAACAATTGCATTCAGTGAGCTTAAGGTTTATATTGCTAAGGTGCATTTAATTTAATATTTTATAAATTGTCTTAGTTGGATATCCGAACAGAACTCTACTTCAATAATTAATCCGTTGCTCTTTTATTTTAATATTTAATTTAATAAATGATTTTTTATGGCATAATCGTCTGTTTTATTCTTTTTGTTGTTAACATTGGCAACAATGTAATTTTGGGTAAGAAAATAAATATGTTATGATGGAATGTTATATTTCTTTGTTGAAACGATAATATTATTATTTGTAATGAAATCGGTAGTTTTTTTAAAAAGGTTTTTGAGAATGGAATAACAACATTTGACGTCCGCAACAGGACATTGAAAATATTGCATAATGTTTACGGTTGTGAATGGCTGGAAGAAAGCTGACTTGAAGTTCGTCCTGGATGAAATTGGCGAAAAAGTACCAGCTAATATTGTGATAGCTGGATTAAAAGATTTAATTTTAAAAAGCGAACAATACATTATTGATCCGAAGTTTGTTGAAAAGATTTTAATATTGGCTATTTCTTGTAGAATTCCGCAAGAACAAGATGAACAAACCAAAACAAGAACAACTTGAAAAGGAGAAACAATCTGAAGAGAGTGAACTGGAGAGAATTTCAACTTGAACTGGATAAGGCAAAATTGAATCAAGAATAAGAATTCGCATGAATTAACTAAAGAGACGATAATTCTGACTCAAGCGAAATTAGCTATTTTAAGAGAAAGTTTACATTGCCGAAATTGCAATTTAGGCAATTCAGACATGATTTATAAGAATGGCTATCGCAATGGAGACGGTTCCAGTACATAGATAAGGGTGAAGATATAGCACCAGAAGACAATTTTCAATATTTGATGCAAGCGACGTTATTGGTTCCAGAGCGAGAGAAGTAGTATAGAATTTCCCTCCGACCGAAGCCAACTACGTTAAAGCTGTAGAGAATTTTAAACCCCACTTCGGACGAGAGGATCTTTTGGTTAAAATATACGTTAGAGATATTATTAAACTAATCTTCTCTGTTCAAATAGAAGAACCCTTTTTAATCAAATCGTTGTATGACAAGCTTGAGTCGTACATGCGTGCTCTAGAAACTTTAGGAGTTACTACTGATAAACGCGGCTGAATTTTGTATCCCATGATAGAATCCTGTTTTTCTCAGGATTTTCAAACTTGGAACAGAAACAAAACCTTTAGTTCTTCCACCGAAGCAAAAGATGTTTAAATACCTTGATGCTGTTTCTTAAAAGTGAATTGGAAGGCGAAGAAAGGATATATTTGGCGAAGTCTGGTTTAATAAAAAATGGGGAGAACATTCTCAAAGTAAAGAAACAACCCAACTCCGTAATTTCGAAGAAAATGATACCGAATGCGGATGGGCTGTTAGCAACTTCAATGAAAGAAGTTAAGAGACCTTGCATCATTTGTAAAGATAAACATCAAAGCTCGGAATGTTTTTCAGCGCAAAAAATTACTTTGGATGAGAGAAAAAATATCTTGAAGACAAAAGGCTGCTGCTTTGTGAGTCTCGCTTCAGGACACCAATTGAATTCCTATCGTAATTTTCTGAAATATATAATTTTTGGTAAGAATCAGGTTCCTTTAATGTGTGGAAAATTAGATTCCATAAATGAAACAATACAGAAAAAACATGAGTCAGCAAACCCAACAGAAAGTGATGTTACGTTGACTAACATCAAAAAGAGTCACAAGATTTTCCTTCATACGTTAAAAGTAAGGTTAATATCGATGATAAAATGATAAACGCTAATGGAATTCTGGATTCCTGATCTAAGAGATCATATATTTTAAGTGAAATGGCAACTGGAATGGGATACATTTGAAATCGGGAAGAGACTATAACACATTTCTTGTTTGGTGGTGGTGACACTGAAAAAAGCAAACACAGATGTTATAAGATAAGATTATGCAATCTTGATAAGAATTTTACGTGTAATTTTGAAGCTATGGATCTATCAGTTATTTGTGAAAGTATAATTCCTGTTAGTGCGAGACCATGGCTAGAAAAGCTTCGGAAACTGAAAATTAAATAAACAGATTTAGGTTACACTTCTCAGCAAGTTTACATACTCATTGGAGCTAACGTTTTAAGAGAACTTATGACTGATCAGCAAAAAGTTCTGTCTAGTGGCCGTTGAAACACTTTTGGGTTGGACTTTGCTTCGTAAGGTACCCCTGCAAAAATATGATTCTAGTTCAGCAATGTTGGTACCTTCGCTTTTTGCAAAAGAAGCAAATATTTCTGATCTCTGGGAATTAGATTTAATTGGAAAGAAAGACCCGATTGAAAAGATATTCAAAGATCAAGAACTTTTGATTAAAGAAAGCTTCCTAAATACTGTTAGATTTTCGAATGCAGGAAGTTATGAAGTTCATTTATCTCGACCTACTAAAATATTGTCACGCTGGAGTTCAGAACATCTTAAATATTATCCGGGGAAAGTACTCACTATGAAACAGTAGGAAAAACGTCAGAAATGTAGTGTCAAAGTGGACTACTTGCCAAAGATTTACATCTAAGGATTTAGAAGCAAAATCAGAACCATTACTACAAGATCCGAGTGTTTGATGCAGAGGTATTCCAAAAATCACTGGCATTGACATGGAAGAACCCTTTTTTCTCAAAGGCAAAAAAAATGTTGGGTTCTGATTTTTACTTGTGCCGTCTATAGAGCGGTACATTTCGAATTGGAAACATCTGCATCATCATTTGTTTTTTGATGGTCCAGAGAAGATTCATAGCTCGTAGAAGTAAGCCGACAGTTATTTACAGTGATAATGGTGCGAATATATCTGGTACTCCCAATTACCTGAAGAATTAGAAATGGAAACCGGTGCAAATTCATGGTGCTTCCAATTAACTCCTTTGGAAGTTGGTGGGGTGGTTAGTGGGAGAGGCTTATTATAGATTTAAAAGATCTTAAAGAGGGTGTTAGAAAAATCGTGTTTTTCTCAAGAAGAAATAATTACGGAGTTGGTAGACTATGAGAGCGTCATAAATTCTCAGTCATTAACATATGCTTAAGAGCATGAATCCTTACGATTTCCGGATTTCTCCATCCATGTTCTCGCAAGACATTCATGAATGCAGTGTTCCAGATATTGATGCTGTGAAACAAAGGTCATTAAATACAAGATTAAAGTTTAGACAAGCATTACAGAAGAATTAAGGAAAAAAATTCAGATCTGAGTATCTAGGGTTACTAGGACAAAAACCTAAACAAGGAATTATCCGCCCAATTAAGATTGATCAAATAGTGTTAGTACGAAACAATAATTGTAAGAGAATTGAATGGCCACTGGGGAAAGTAATTGATACCATACTTCTACTTTGTTACAGCTATTTAAAGAATTTATTTATAGAAATGGATTCAAACGGAGATATCACCAGTCTTTTATCTGACAAATGTCTGAATACTCGTCACGCAGTCATCCCTAGTACAAGTGATTTTAGTAATGTCTGAAATGAAATTTTATCGTCGAAGGTTGCAAATGAACCTATAGCATCACGTTTTAGCAGAAAAGTAAAAAATACCTGAACGATTGTATTTATAAACATTTCTGAATTGTACACATTTTAGGGTGGAAGAAGGATGCGTCCGTAGTCCTCCTTAGGAAAAATAAATTTTAAAAGCAACACTGACACTATAAAATATATTCTGATAATAATAATTACATTCAGCCAGCTTAAGGTAAATATATATTGCTAAGATGTATTTAATTTAATATTTTATCGTCTGTCTCATTTTGATATCAGAACAGAGTATTATTGTCTATTACAATAATTTATCATTTGCTCTTTTATTTTAAAACTTAATTTAATAGATAATTTTTACGGAAAAATTGTCCGTGTTATTCTTTTTATTATTAACATTGGCAACGCTGTAATTTTAGAGAAAAAAATGTTATGATGTAATGTCGTATTTTTTTTTTTTTTTTTTTTTTGTCAAGTGATATTATTATTTCTCAGGAATTCCATAGTTTTTAAAAAGTTTTAAAACAGATTAACATTTTGATAAATTTATTATTACTAATGAATTGTGTATTTTTTTATAAAGGTTTTTGAGAACGGAATAACAACACTCACAATGCTAACTTTTTTTAAATGAACACCCTCAATCTGAGAATTAATTTCACCCATATGGAACGGTCAGCATTCTCACCTGATTTGAATCCGATACAGTTTATGTGGGACATGCTTGGCCTACGAGTTGCAGCCCGGCCAACCACCTCCTACATTTGATCCAAAACTTCGAAGAGCACTTTTTACTAAGTGGAGTAATCTTCTCCAAGATCACCTCGATAATTAAATACTCAGCATACCTTGGCATTATAGGGAGTGTATTTAATTGTCTGGGACACATAAAATGTATTAATTATCATAACAAACATGTAATTTTAAGTTTTAGTCAGGGATATATTTTTTGTAATAGCTCCAAGGGGTAAATAGTAAGTTTTATGAATGGTAACATACATGCACCATCTTTTTTGTTCTTTATCTTTTGTTTAATAACTATGCTTTTTGACGAAGTGAAGTTTGTTTAGTTTCTGAACCTTTCATTGACGAAGCGGACATAATCCTTGATTTATAGACATGAGTGTAAATTAAAAATTGTAGCATATATAAACACAAATAGTACATTTCACAAACATATAACACTCTAAGAATATCTAAAACTAAAGCAAAAGAATTGAGAGGGGAAAAAACTAAATATTTAAGCACATAGCCAATAATCAAATCAATATGTATGCAAATCAAATACAATTTACTTAAATAATCTAAAATTGAATAAACCTTAAACCAGTTGGTTCAAAAAATTTTAATGAAAAAATCAATAGCCGATAAAAATAATTACCAAATCCAGAGAAACTTAAAAAATTTTACAATTGAAAAAACATTTAACAGAGAAAGTGAAACAAAGTTTATAATTAAAAAAAATATTTACATACATAATAAAATTACAAAAATCGATATCAATGAGCGCACTCGCACCTTCTTTACACCAAGAAGGAATTCACCGCCAAAGGTAAAACTGATTTACTGCTTGAAATGAAATCACAGAAATAGATTTATTAATATAAGCGAACAATAAAATGTTTTGTATTTAAAATTACTCAAAAAAATAAATAAAATAAAATAGAAGAAAATGTTAATTAGAGGAAATTCTTAAAAATTAAAATTAACTTACAAAGAATTTCAATAAAAATACAGATAGAAAATAAAATTAAAAATGTGTCATCAACTTGAGTGAAAAAAAAAAAGTATTTAGAAAAAACATTTTAAAATGAAAATAAACACAATAAAATTAAACATATAAAGAGAAAAAGAGGTTTTATATATATATTAGTGTGTGTTTTTATCTATATTCTAAAGTGTTCTTTTAGCGGAATTCTCTAATCCAACAAAAAAATTTGGTGGCAAGCTTTATAATGAAACTTTAGTGGAGAGTATTTAATAGAGTTTCTAATGACACTGTCAGATAGAAATAGTGAATAATTTTTGTGTACTTGCAAACATAAACTGAAAGTTTATTTTTCAGAAGAATCAAAAAAGACAAAAAAGTCGAAATCGATACAATCAATAAGCTAAAAATAATTGATGCAAACCTGATTAATATAAAACAAATGATAAGTGTATAAGAACAATTCATCAATTAGTGTCTCATATTAGTTCTCACGACGTGACAGAAAAAAATAGACAAATATGATATTGTGACATCCACTCAAAGGAGAAATAAACTCACTGTTAAATCTAAACCAAGATTTAAATCCCTTCACAATACAATGAGTTGTAAAGTCGCAAATCGTCCACCCCGGGAAACACACACACACACACAAAAGCAGATTATAACAAGCTGCTGAAAGGCAAATAACTAAAACGAACGAGTCCGTTTCACCCAAATACAACAAAATAATCCACATGAACTTCATCATCTCCAAGGCTTTAAAAAATTCACCCATATTAAAATCCATAGAGAATAAAAATCAGGGTGCCTGGAAAATGTGAGGGCTAAATATTCATTGAGAACTTTGTTGTCACACGCGTTGACTTCGATAAAGAAAATGAAAAATATAGGATCTGCAAAGGTGAAGGGAGACAAAGAGTAACATTTTGACCATTACTCTTTCTGCAGATTATTCTGCCAGGAAAGAGGATACCGAATCCATCATTCTCCCAAACATTTGAGACAAAAAATCTAATGTATCAATCGTTCCACAATTTTTTTGTTGTCTCTAATTAAATACAAAATATAACTTCATAAAAGATATCATTCTTCATTTCATTAAACACCAGGGATCACCATTCAGGATAATTTAACTATTGAGGTTCCCATAAATGTAGGAAAAGTTGAACGGATTACAGAATTATTCGCTATTGAAATTAATACTCCATATTGCTCATTTTCCTTGAAGCATCTGAACACTATCCAATTAAAATAACAAATTCATAATTTCCATCACATGCAATATGGAAAAAAATTTTACTTATAAAAATTCTAAATTGAATCGGTCAACTGTCTCTTTTGGTCTGATTAAAAGTACTGGAAATGCATATGAGATATTACATGATGGAGCATTAAGACTTTAACAAGAGGAAATTAGATATCACTTCCAGCTCGAAAACATGCACCATGAAAAAGGATGAAAACTCAATATACAATTCAAAAGTTCATTGACCATGGAATACTTAAACGAAATACCTAAATTGTTTGAAAGGCAATGTCTTCCATATTTTTTAGAGGATCTTTCTGAAACGAGTTGGATTAGACGTTTACGAAAAAAGCATGTGGACATTTCTCAATTGCCAGTGTCCTTACGCCCTTACAGTACAACAGCTTTTCGGCTCATGGCGTTTCTCTTGAGACATCAGGGGATGTTATTCTACCCCGTGTCCCACGGAGGAAGCTAGAGCAGTTTCTGACCTTGTTTTTGGAGTGCCAGCGTCGTCTTGAACCATGGTCCAGTGCTTCAGAAGGAAAGTTTATTGGTCGCTTTGGCTGCACTCTTTTTGAAAAAGACGTCTCAACTGGCTGGTTAAGTAAGGCGTTATAACTTTTGGCGCAACTGTTCAGGAGAATCGCTGCAAACTCCCCCTCCAGTATCATTGGGATGATACGAAGAGAAACATTGGCATTTTTGTACCGAAGACAGCTTTTGATTTCTGCAGCCATTACTGCAATTGATATACATCCCCTCCCTATTGAATTGAATTTTTTTGCTTGAAACAGTTTCCATTTGAATCATCGGCTGTCTCGTGTTGAGTGGCGGGTCTCGTCGACACTTGCGTCAGAGACGGAATATCACTTGTCGTGATTTGTCCCAAACAGACAGAGACAAGTGTTTTGCGTCAGGAGCATATGCAATTAGTAGGTTTAGGCAGGGCTGCCATCTAGTCTTCAATTACTGAATCATCACTTGGGCGCTGGACGAAACATCAGGGAATTCTATTCTACCCCTAGCGCTGAGGAGGGGGATAGAGTGAGTTGACCTTGATTGCTGCTGCTGTTACGAACCCTGGACCAATGGATCCGAAGAATGTTGACCGGTCGCTGTTTGATGAACCTATACCAACTAAGTTGAAAAGACGTCTTGTCTGGCCATTTAAGTAAGGCGTCGTTGTAGAAGAGAGTCGCTGCATACTCCCGTTTTTCCAACCCCGTGGAGGAGAAAAGAGTTGTTGGCGACCTTGAGTGCCCCTGCTGCTTCGAACCCAGGTCCAGGGGGTCCGAAGGAAAACTGACCGGTCGCTCTAACCAACTAGAAAAGACGTCTCATTTGGCTAGTTAAGTGTGACGTTTTAACTTCTGGCACAGTTATAGAAAAGAGTCGCGGCGGCTTGAAAAAAATATATATCCGCAATAGGGAATTTTACACTCAAATTGTTTAAAATAAACCTTCGACCCATTAGAGCGAAATATCACACACCAGATTTTATTGAAGTTAATTAGTATAAAAATGAATTTGATGAAATATGTTTATTTCAAGACAAGAAGAAATTGGTTGTCACTTGCAGCTAGAAAACATGCACTGTGACTAAATAGGAAAATTCACAACGCAATTCAAAAGCACATTAACCAAGGATTATTGAAAGGAAATACGTAGATTCTTTGCTTCGCAGTGTCTTCCATATTTTTGCAGAGGATCGTTATATGAGTATTAGGCTTTTACCAAGAAAGGATGTTCTCATTGATCTTAAACTTACAGTACTACAGGTTGTAGGAAAAGATATCCACAACAAGCAATTTTATACTCGAATTGCTTAAAATAAACCTTTGCCCCAATAGAATCAAACATTATACAGCAGATTTTAATCAAGTTGATAAATATAAAACATTAATATGAAAAAATATATACATGAGAGACAAAGAATTAAATATTGGAGGCGACAGTTGGTGGAAGACACAAATGATTAAATAACAAGTAAAGATCGACAGCTGACCAATATTGAATAAAGATCCTTTTTGTAGAAAATCCATATGAAAAAGACTTTCATCACTGGAATATGAGTGAGTTGGTAAAATTGAATTTATATTGTTATTTCAAACCATACTTTGGGCTCGTTGAGGGAAAGTAGACCTGGTGAGTGTAATTCTATTTTAATCTTTGAACGTACAAATCTTTTATAATTATTTTATCTCTTTTTAATCAAAATTATAAGTGTCATTTACATGTAGATGCCTCATTAGAACCTGTGTGTTTTTT
>BMAW01051009.1:0-14984 GCA_019974015.1 Nephila pilipes | reverse complement strand
TCACTTAATAACACCTTATTTTTGATTGACCAATAAGTGAACAGAATGTAGATGTCTATAACTTTTACAGCTTATTACTTTACCATGAAAAACCTTAAGCATTTGTATATAAATGTATCAAAAACTTTGTTTAAGTTTAAGAAATAAATGTTTTATTTATTTTTATGCTGCAATATATTTAAATCAATTCATTCGTTTCTGAATAAATATTACGGAGCAGAACATAGTTTTTAAAGCAATGTATCAAAAAAGAATTTCATATAGGACAAACACACACACAGACATACACATATATATATTAAAATAACAACAGAAACATAGCTTAACTAAAAATTAAAATATTTGTACAAAAAATGCATATTTTTTAACATTTATTCCATCTATTTCTTTTCTTTTTTCTTGGAAGGTAAAACCAAGATTACTCACTATATTTGTTGAGGAATAAAATTAATACAAATTCAAGCTACAACAATTTTTACGCAGTTTATAAAAAATAAAGATTTCTAAATATTTTCAGTTAACATGAGAAAGAAAATATTTTTTTTCATACTTCAGGCAAAGAACGCTGTCCTGCCATAACAAGGAACTCTAATACATTATCTAAGCTTCCAGAATCAGACATATTTTGTTCTACAACAGGAAAAAGTTTCTTCAAATCATCTTTATAAATAGAACTTCTCATGACTCCTTCTCGAGCTCTCATTAGGTTAACATTTCCATGCAAAGTATTAATTTCCCCATTATGTGCTAAATATCTGAAAATTAAACAGACAAATTTTATGAGTATACTACTTATATTTAAAAAAAAAAAAATGCAATAAAACTTTAAATCAACAAATAAATGAACAATAGATAAAAATAATATTTTCTTTTTTTCTCTTTATGTCAAACTTATACAAATGCTTTTATATAAAAATTGCAATTTATTTACAAAAGATAAGTTTTTTTTATCACATACAAATTAACGGTACATAATAAAAATTCTTACTAAAGTAATATTGAATATATATATTTATTTTCAAAAGAAAGAATATCTCATTGAAATTAATTGTTTAGTAACATAGGAGCAAGACAAAGGCTATTGGGGACAGACTTCGTGATTTTCAACCATAATCAAGCGACGAGAATGACACCTGAGCTGGCTCTCCATTCCTTTAACTTCCCCATCATCAAAATGTGAGAACTTGTAGCTCCAATAGATTTAATGTGCATCTCAACATCACAACAGCCTTTAGTGACATCAAGACTTTGACCCATGATTCGAATGAAGCAAACTTGGTTGTGAGCTCACAACCATGACCCCTTAGTTATGCTATGACAACATTATTGAAATAAAAAATCAGTTTGCCCTGCTAAAAAATTTTAAGGATTAGAAACCAGTTTAACTTTCTCCCAAAAACTTGCAAACTGAAATACTGCAAAGTTATTTTAGTGATAGTTTTAAAGAGAAAATATTTTTACCTTAATGTTACAAATTATTCACTTCATATTCAAATATTTATGTAATATAAGATTTTTGAAATGGAAAAACTTAAAAGTTATTGTTAATTATTGGTAATTTATTTTTTTAAATAAATGGTACAGATGAAAGAATAAATAAATAATCTCCTAATAATATCATACATGATTATATTTGTAAGTAAACACATAAATTTTTTTTTATTGGAATTATAATATCCAGATAATTTTTTATTAATCAAAAAATAAATTTTTAGTAATAAAAATATTATTTTCTAAAATGTATACCTTAAAGGATGAGCTCTTTCCCAGGTTGGAAATGTATTTGTGGAGAATCGAGCATGCACTATTGCAAGATAGCTCCCATAATCAGGATTTTGTAGATCTTTAAAATAACTCCACAACTGAGATGATGTTAATTGCCCCTAAAATAGAAATATTTAAATTTGGATAATTTTTTTAAATTTTGAAATAATTATAGAAAACATATGAATTCAAACATAATTGAATACAGTGTCTCACCTTATAAACGATAATTTCAGTGGATAAACTGCAAATGTAAAATCTGCTGAATACTTCTTGTAAACAATGAGTTGAATATTTACGAAGCAAATAAATCTTTAAAAAAAGAAAATTCAAATATTAGCTTTAAAATAATATATATATTTGATTTTTAGAACATAAATAAATAAATCTTTTCATTTACCAACAATTATCTGAGTAAAAGTGATTTTGTAGCACACTTGAAGTGTTTTTTAAAAAGGATATTAGTTAACTTAAAACATATTTCATAGCAAATTTGTTTTTTAGGAGGTTTTGTATTTTTTTAAGTTTTAGAAGTAATGCCATTATATTTTTTGCCACCCTTATTTTTATTGATAAGCAATTGTTTTAGAACTTAGCAATAATAGGCATAATTCTATCAAATTATTATACAATTAAATATATATTCATGCAGATTTTTATTGTAGATCTGTAAAAAACCCTGTAAAAGTTGAGAGAATAAGTATTTCCCTTTTTAAAAAAAAAAGATAATTTTGTTTACAAGAGAGCAAATCTTGATAAAATAGCATTTCGGTTGAGTGATAGTAATTTTCCTCAGAAAATAATTTTTGCACATATGTAAGAAAAATTAATTTTACTTATTCTGCAGTAAAAAGTAAACACATTAATAGACAAAAAGACTACAGGACAATAGTTGAGATTGATACGACAAGAATGGTAAACTAACCACATAAAATTTTATAGAATAAGCACCGTGTAATAGAAAAAGAGTCAAAATTCTCTCTATAATTTCTGTTTCACTATAAAGAGCCATAAAATAACATTATAATATTACCAATATTCAAAGTTATCTATTCTAACTTAAGAGCTAGAATGAATTAAAATTTTATGTAATTAGATTCTAGAAGTAATTAAATTTTAGAAAAAATTAAAATTGTAAAATAAGACTGAAAAATGACATTCGCCATTAAAAGTAATAAATAATTTCTTGGCTTTATGATGGATTGTCATGATATAATTATTGATTGAACATTTACAGTTTGAATTTTTTTTAAGTAATTCCTAGATAAAAGTAAAGGGAAGAGGGGGGGGGGGAGAAGGAATCTTAAGCATATACATGTGAATTGAACAATATTTGTTTTCACATAACTTTTGGACTTTAATTTATTTCCATTATTAATGTAGATGACCTTCTTATTCCCATTGACCTTCGAAAAGAAACTCCTCAGTCATACATCTAAGTTGAGGAAGGCTACTGATACATATTTCTTTTCAGTTCTTCATTAAGTTCACTATATGTTTATGTATGCCAGTTTCATCCTTTTATTAAAGAATATTTTTAAATTGCAACAATTTTTCTAAGGATTGTCCATAATAATGACATACTGAGATAGTATAACATAATACATAGACTCACAAAATTTACTGTTTTTACAGCTATATTAAAAATGTGTATGTGTCATTTAAAAAGGCACAAACATTTCAAGTACTGTAACAACATGTTAAAACCAATCAATCACAAAGAAATGTTATATAACAGATATACTATTTACTCAATAACTACTATATGAAAACTGCATTTGCTTAATAACAACTACAAGTGAAAAAGAACCCCTTTTTTTTTAGGCTTAAAACAACCCATTTATCTAAAGTATTCTATATAATTTCTATTTAGGATTTGTTTCTCAGCTTTTAAAACTTACATATACATAGCAAATATGAAAAGTAGATATAAGAAGTATAGGTGTATGAGTTGTGTTTCTGAAAAAAACTAGGCAATATTCAAAAGCAAGTTTGGGAATCTATAGTCTAAGTCGGGAGTTTCCAAATGTTTTAGCCTAAATGCCTCACTGATTCCTCTACTATGTTCCAAGACGTAAGTAGCTCATTATATGAGCATACCATAGTTTTAAATTATGTTCAAATTTTAGTTTCAGGACTAGTTGGAGGTATTTATGATATGAGTGTGGACTCTGCAGCATTTGGAATTTCAGTTGGTACTTTTGGGCAAGTTTCAAGGACATGTCATTGCGGAAGTGATAACAGATGTATATGCTGTGTTATGTATTGTCTCAACCAAATTAAATGTACAGCAGCACCCTCTTGGTAGGAGTAGAGAAGTTAAGTGCAGGACTTGGTGAAGCTAAAGTAATATAGTGTCATTTAGTGGAGAGGAACAGAATTATGCAAAAATACTAATTATACTTGATAAGTCAAAGTATATAGTGCCATCTTGTAGCAAGTAGCAGAGCTAGAGCATGTTCTGGAAAAGTTCTGCTACGTGATCACTTGTCCAGAAAATTCGAATTATTTCAAGTGTTTTCAAATATGTTCTAGGCACCAATAGTACATGGTATAAATTCACATATTGGAAAGACTCACATTGGGCGGTTCAAAATTTTGAGTTTGTAGCAAAAGAATATAATTTGAAAAGCAAAATATAATGCAACTTTGGAACTTTCCACAGATGATTGGACTGCAAAGTACTCCTAAAGCCTAAATCTAGAAACTGCAAAGGCACTTGAAGATGGAAATTTCTACTTTTTTTAAGGAGAGATAGGTGAGGAAATAGTTTCTTTCTGATCGGATGGTAATAGTATTAATTCACATCATTTTGATTTGAAACTATGTGCCTTTTGGTTTGGAATTGTATCAATATGGGCAAAAAAAAACCCCCCCCCCCTGAAAGATTGATTGTAAAAGCAGTACATTTAAAGAGCAATGGAGTTATCAATATTTTGTGTTTGAATCAAATAAAAAGGCAATGTGTATAATTTGTTATGAAATAATATCAAGCTTCAAAGAATATGATATAAAACATCACTATGAGACTAAACATTATCATAATTATTTCAGATATATAGGAAGTCTACAGTTAGAAAAATATAAATGTTTTAAACACGAGTTGAAATGTCAGCAATTGTTGTTGAACAAAGTTAATGCGTGACAAGAAGCAGGAACTTATGCTAGTTTTCATTAATTTAATAACAAAACATGAAAAAACATTTACCAACAGTGCATTACTTGTGAGCAAATACTTGACAAGATGGAATTGCAGAAAACATATTAATTCAATTGTTTCTGATAAAAATCACACAGAATGGGTTTCTTGAACCCTGGATAAGTCAACAGATCTTTCATGATTGTTAAATGTTACTTTTTACTTGAAAGATACATAAAAATTATGTAATGCGAGAAGAACTTCTTAATGTTCTTGACATTCATGACCTGACAAGTGAAGGAGATATTTTTAAATTATTTGAAAGTACTGTTCAGAAAAACAACTTTCAAAAGAAAGACTTGAAGTTAATCACTACTAATGATGACAAGAAAAAGAGAAAAAAAATAAGGTGTTGTTACTATCATATCAAAAGATATTGAAATTGACGGTAGTTCAAAACCATCAATCATATATTGTATCATTCATCAATAGTCTTTGTGCGGAAAATGCTTGGATGAGTCAAAAGTGTCAAAGCCAGTCATGTCAGCAGTTAATTATATCAGAATACAAATGCTCAGTCATCAGAGAGCAAGTTTATCGAAGAGACTGAAGAACATGATTTACCATAATATATTGCAATATGCTGTTTTAGCTGCAGAAAAATCCTAATGTCATTTTTTGAGTCTCGAGCAATAATTGAAATTTGATTGAATGAAAGGAAACATCTTTTAGCTGAGTTATAAAACAATGACAGATTATGGAAGTTATCATTTTGTATAGGTTTAACTAAATATATGAAGACATTGATTTAAAAGCACAAGGGGGAAACCTGCTTCTGCCTGATTTATACACTCAGTATAAGTATATAAATCCTTTCAACAAAAAGAAATTGTTTTGTTTCAATCCTAATTGAACAAAAAACATTTCATGCCAATACATGCCAAATATTCAGTCATCAAATGGAGACCCATTTTCAATAGATTTCAAAATTGTATCTTTGGGTGCTTTAAATATGAATTTTGAGTTTTGTTTTTCAGATTATGAAGCCATTTCAAACATCTAGATTTTTCAAAAAGGAAATATGCAAAATAATAGTAATAATAAATAAATAAAGATACCAGGTAACTAATGAGCATTTGAAGTTGCTAGTGATAATTACTGCTAGAAATCTTGATTATCAACTGCAAACAATTGTCAGTGGAAATTTGCATCAGCATGAATCTCATTAACCATAATTGTAATTGATTTCATTATATTATTGACCTATGAATGCCTCTTATAGTAAGTTTTTAGGATAAATCTCAAATAATTAAATATAATTAAAATGCTCAATCTTATTTATGTCAGTTATTATATTTTAACTGATTTTTTATGATATATGATTAACTTATATTATAAATTTTACACAGTAATCAAAATAAACTAAGGCAAGTCGGATCAGGGGTGCTCGTGAGGCACAGTTTGGAGACTTCTGGTCTGAGCTATTCAAAATATAACTAAAGAAAATGAGCCATAGAACTATGTCTTCGTAACATTATGAAAAAAACTGCTATTTCTTTTGCTAATGGTGATTATATATTGACAAAACAAAGAAACTTATAGTTGTACCTATAACCTATAGTACTAATCATTGTCAAACCATTTTATTCTTTTTCTTGTTGGTGGAAAAAGTCTAAAAAGAACATATCATTCCATCCATTTATTTCCAAAAGAAAAAAAGAAAGAAATGAAGCATCTTCAGCTACCAAAATAGTTTATTAAAAAAATTCAGAGGTTAAGCAGCTATGATTAAAAATATTAGAATTTTATGAGAAGAGACTTAGACTTTTAATAATTGTTTATTAAGCATAAAGAAATAGTATGAAAAAAAATGCAACAAAAATAATAATTATTTTTTCATTCTTACATTCAGTATTTTTACTTGGAATAAGATTTTAAAAGTACAATAATAAAAATATAACAACAGATTATTAATATCTACTTTTATAAAATTTAAAAACTAAAATTTTAATATTTTAAAAGGCAAAAAACATTTTAAAAAAATGCAATATTTTCCCTCTAATAATATTTTAAGCAACAGATAAATTCAGAGAAATTTTAATGCTCAGTTAATTTCTAGGATAAAAATAAGGGGGTGTGACATTTAGCAAATAGAATTCAAATGATATTTTATATTGAACAAAACTGATTTTCTTGGTCTTAAACTTCATATTTGTAATAAATTACAAAATTTATTTACAGCTTTCTAATAGTGTTACTTTTAACTATCATTGCTACTGTTAATTTAAAATTAATAATTAAATTAAATTTAGCTGTACTTTTATGTGAAAATTATTTTTTAAAAAATGCATACTTTTTCAAAAGTTACTACCTTTTGTCTGAATAATTCAACACTAAGATCAGAACCAGTTATGAAAACTTGTTGCATCAAAGGCTCTGTAGATATTGATAAAGATCCCAAAGAGCTGTTATCAACTTCAATACTTCTCCAACATAATACCTACATGAAAATATTTTCAAATTAATCTCATGCAATCTTATTTTTAAACAAATACACTTATTAAAATACATTTCACATTTTCAAAAAAAGTCAGAATACATCATGCTTAAAATATACTAATTTTCATCTTATTTTCTAATTAAAATTGTGGGTACACACACACCTGTGGGTAATGGATGTGAAATCACTACCCAGAGATGAATATGAGAGAGAATTTTTTAAAATTCAAATATTATTTGCCTCTAAGGTTGTAATATTCGATTTCAATAGTTTTTTTAAATAATGTACCTTCAACTGATGTTCTTCAGCAATTTTTTGGAAATGCGATTTGACATCTTCTTCCTCATATAGGTTTAAAAATACAATACCAGTAGCATATTCTCCTTTTGGTGGTAGGTGTACATTCTGTTCTTTTCTAAAATTATTAAACAATAAGTTAAAAAACCAAAATATAATTTATAATCTGAAAAAATGAATTAAAATAGAAAATTCAATAAGTCATAAATTTAAAGAGTAAAAGAATATTTGATAAGATTTTCTTTGTGGAAAAATATAATCAAATTCAGGTAAAGCAAAAGCAATTTCTGAAGTAAAACTGCAAAACTTAACCTTGTGCAATGGATAAATGTATCATATTATAAAAATTAGAATAAATTTCCTTTGTATGATATTTGAACGATACTTGAGTCAAGATATTAATAATTGATAATTACAAACTTCTAAAATTATGGTAGTAAATATCTTTAAGGAACAAGAAAATAAAAAATAAAAATTAGATATATACCTTTATAAAATGTATGAATGTATAATGATATGATATAATTGATTTTAAAACAATATCAAATAATATTTTATCAGAAGATTGTCTCTAAGATACCTTTGGGATTGAAATTTAATCTGTAAGGAGAAGATTCAATTTTTGTATTTAATAATTGGTCTAAAAGTTCAGCAAGGCTTAAATATATAAATCTATTATCTAATTAAATTATTTAAAGAAAATACAGGAGGCTGAGAAATTTATTTAAAAGACACAAAAAATATTTTATACCAGGACTAAAAAAAATTTTAAAAAAATAATAATTAATAATGAAATAAAGAATTTAGAGAAATAAAAAGTCTACAAATAGAGAAGTTCTTAAATTATAATACAAAGTATTAAAATTAACAGCAATAATAACCGTTACAGAAAAGTAAAACACTGTCAATAAAATGCACATTAAATTTAAAATATTGCTTGAAGGAAATATGCAAATGAACACCGAAAATGATAACATTTCAGTCCATAAAATCTTAATTTTCTTCCATTTTTTCTAGCATTTCTTTTGGATTATTTAATTTTAAGCATATATTCAAAAGATTTCAAGAATGTTTTTGATAGTATACCTTAAGAAAAGAAATAAAGCAAAATTATATTTCCTATCTCAATATCTTGAAAAAAACTTAGCAGTTTTTGTCATTACTAGTTCTGAGCTTCCCTTTCAGAGTTCCATATGAAAACTTAAAAATAAAATTTACTTACAAAAATGGAAAAAAAAAAAAAAAAAAAATTTCAAAGCTGATTGAATAATCACGTTATTAATTTTAGAAAGTTAACTTCTTTATAAATTCTCTATTCTTAAATAGTAGAAGCCCAGGAAAAGAGAAAAGCAAAGCAACCGATTTTAAATGAAAAGTCTGAACTAACTATTCTCTTTCTATCGAATGAAAACAATTAGGATAACAAACAAAAAGCAGATAAGTATAAAACAGCTTTAAAATAACAACCAAAATACTTCTCAAATCTAATAAATCAATGAAAAAAAATTATTTTCTAAACAATAATACATTAAAGAAGTATTCCAAATTTCATATAATTGTGTCTTGATGAGGCTTACAATCATGAATATTAAATTATTCTCTGTCTTAAAATAATAATTTCCTAAATCATTAGAATACAATTTTTTTTTTTAAAAAAAAAATGAATTTATTACTTCAAGCAAAACCTATAAAATTCATGTGGGATGGATGTCATTATTCCAGCCCCATCTCCAATTTTATTTTCAAAAGCACAAGCTCCTCGATGCTCTAAACGTCTGGAAATAGTTTCAGCATCTCTAATTAACTTGAAAAAGAAATTATAAATAGAATAAATATTTCTTGCAAAATAAATTGTACAGAAAAGATAAATTGTGTGTATACACATCCATACATACACACACACACATATATATATACACACTCGCATACATATATATACACACTCGCATACATATATAAACACATACATATATATATACACACACATATACACATTCAATAACAAAAAAAACCACGCACCAAGAAGGGTGTACGGAATAGAAAATGATGAAAATTTCAGAATAATTGATGATGATAGTGAAGTTTTATTGGCGCAAGTGTCAGATAAGGCAATACTGCACCAAACAAGGTAAATCTGTGATCTAGACATTAAACATTGAAAAAAGATTGATAGACAAAAAGGTCATGTAAGAAAGTAAAAAATTATTGGCACATGAGCCAAATATGGCTATGCTGTGTCAAACAAGAATTGTGATCTAGATGAGATGAAATTAAGGAAAAGATAAATTGGTTGACAAGAAAGAGGGTCGAAAATAGAGAAGGATCGCTAGGATATCCCGGGGCGCGTCACCTGTGTTTGCCAAAGACAGTAAACCCCATTGGAAAGAAAAAGATCACTAGGATACCTAGGGGTCATGATACACGTACTTGCCTAAAGAAGGCATCAGAAAAATTGAATGATTTATTTCAGAGTTACATAGTTACAAAGTAATGAGGTCAATAAGATGTTGATCCCCTCTAGCCTGGATGTAAGCTGCCACATGAAGGGGCATAGAGTAATAAAGCTCCCTGATGGTCTCTTGCGGTATTTCTTGCCAAATTTGCTTCAATTGTCAGGCTAGGCCATCAACATTCACTGGTAGATGCAATCGCCTTCCCATCATATCTCAGACATGCTCAACAGGAGAGAGATTGCTGTGACCCTAGTCAACCGCTACCATCATGATACTGAAATCTGCCATTGTCCACCCATTATTGCCAGCATCTTCTAATCGCTTTGATCCATATGACAAGCGATTCTCCGATTTGCCCAATCTACTTCTTTTAATCCAATGATACAACCTCTCTCAAACTCTGACAGTTGCTCGTAATGAACTGGAATCCTGCAGTTGTTGAAAGTTATCCTAAATTGCAATGCAACAGAAAACATGACCATCAGAGTGAGAATTGCTTCTTATATACACCTTCTGAATGTGCAGTTCCGATGCTCTTCAGCTCCCACTATTTATTCATTGGACACCAAATTTTAATCATTTGCATGTTCGGTCTAAATGTCTTTGAATATGAAATTTCATTACATTCGGGCAACTCCTTCTTGGCAAGTCGTTTTTTAATTATAAAGTGTGTGTATATGTATATAAATACACACACACATATATATACACACACACACACACATATATATATATATGTATATACATTTTATTTACATACATACATGTGTGTGTGTGAGTGTATACACTTATACTTAAAGAATGAAATTATGAAAAAATTTATTTGATTAAAAAAAATCATCAAATAAAAATATAAAATGAAATATAAGGAATTAACTATAAATATATTAACAATATTCTTTATTGTAAGAATAAGCACAAGGCTAGTACTTTAAAATTTTTTATTCATATTTTAAATTAACTACCAAGTATTGCTCTTTGAAAATAAATCATCTAAATATTTTTTCCAGAATTTTCTCCTTGTAATTTGAGTTAACTTTTAAGTATTGCTCTCTTAAACAAATCTAAATATTTTTTAAGTATCTTTACCTTGTAAATTTTTTTTTAAAAAAAAAAAAAAAAAAAAACTAATATTTTGTCACAAATTGTTCGCAAATACAAAAAAATACAGCATATGAAAGAACATGTTTTATAAATTACATAATTTAAACAGCTTTAATAGATTTTTCATTAAAATGTATGATAATTTTAATGTACCATTTTTAGTATTAGGTAATTAATACAAACATCTTATTTTAAAAGTAACAAAAATGAGAAAAATACAACAGTTAATAAAATATTAATTACTTTGAAAATTATATCCGACACAATTTTAATTGTATTTGATTACAAAGTAGATTTTTAAAAAATATATTTCTCATATATTAAATTCTACAATAATGCATTACACATTTTAGAATTCTTTATTTGCTTGAAAATGCAACAATATGCATAGTAAATACTACTGCCTGAGTAGGTTAGTTATTTATAGCTTTTGGTAAAGTTATAAGTAACAAATCCTAGACATTGAAGAGAAAAACAGCAAAAAAAAAATTTTAGAATAAGATACACAATGTTAGAAACTAAAATTGCTTAAAATGTATGCAGCACTACATATTTATACAGATTTAATTTGTCAAAATAATTGAGCAAGTGATATTGAAATTTTATGGTGCAAGAGCCAGATATGGCTATGCTGCACCAAACTTCAAGTGAGTCATTTAAAAAACGGAATACAGGTTAAGTCAAAGTTACGTTAAGTTAAAAGGGGGCCAAGTTAAAATCTTAAAAATTCTAATCAGATAAGTATTTTTGTCAAATTTCAAATAATGTTAAAACATTTGATTAAATATCAATAATACAAAAAAGTAAGGAAATTAAAGCATAACGCAAACAAAAACTAAGATCGATTCCATGTTTTCTTTTGTTTCATGAAGTTAGTGTTTTCAATCTTGTCCATGGCATCCATTAGCCACGAATCATCATACAAGATGCAATTATCGTTATCTCTAAGATCAGGCATAAGGGAACTTTTTTTTGCGTTTATAGGCACTCAATTTAATGTTAATTTTAGGTTTATTATTTGTAGAAGGATGAGAAATGTTTCGTTTTAGGCGATTTAATTTGTTTTTCATTTTGGGTTTTGTTTTAAAACCTATAGATGCTGTGGAAGAAGGGAGACTTCGAGGTGCAGGAAGAACTGTATGGAGAATAGTAGTAGTCATAGATGTAGCTGTTTTGAGATGAACTATTGATGGCAATGGCTTCAGATATTGTAGAGGGGGGGCATAAGACTTTTGTAAAAGTAGGATCGGTTTGGGTGAATATTGAAACGGAAGATTTTGCGACTTGAGCATAAGTTTGAGAAAGTTGTGGAACTATTAATTTCCGGGCTTCTGTAAAAGAAATATTACATATGATTTTTATTTCTTGAATCTTTTTCTCTATTTGTCATTTCGGACATGTTGTGAAATTAGAAGGGTGAGCTTGAGAACAACTAACACACTTGGGCTCTAGGTGGCAATCCATGGAAGAGTGTCCAGTTTATGCACAGCTAGAGCACGTTAATTGTTCCCTGCAGGCAGTTTTTAAATGTCCGAACCTCTGACACTGTCAAAATAATTGAATGATGGCTACTAGATAAACCTATTTATTGAATGAGCTACAGTAAATTCATCTGATTTCTCAATGATGTAGCATTAGGATCACATGTTCTGTAGCTTTATATCCAATGTGAAGTTTGAGAGAATGAAAAATTTCCTGATTTAATATTGGATTAAAGAAAAGTCTTTATTGATGAAAATGAAATTATATGAAGGTATTATTCATATGCTAAAGGAGTCGATATATTTTCATGTCTTGTTCCTTATACAGCATTGTCCATAGACTATGCAAAAGAATATAATATTTTGTTATATTGAGAGTAATAAAGCTAGGAAAAAAAGTAAACTTATGAAGCACAAACATTTTCTTATCTTTAATTTAACTGAAAAAATGCAATGAAAATAAAGTATAATAAAAAATTAGTTATAAAGCTCATCATTTAAAAAAGGTTTATTTAAACAATTCCAGTTATACTTAATACATTGCATAATCTAAGAATAAAAAATTGCGATAACTGATATCAGTTATAATGAAATTGGAATTAAGAGATATATAAACTATTTCCAATTACATCTTAATTTTAAAAAAAATTGAATAAAAGCTTAATTTTACTTTTCCTAAGTTAAAAATTATTCATCAAATAACTAACAAGAACAGAAAATATCAAGTTTTTAATGGATAAAATACAAAAAAGTATTAAGTAATAAATATATACAATCATCTTCTTCGTAGTTACCTTATGTGAAGTTAATCCAGATAAATTAACAACAAAGCCTACACCACAAGCTTCCTTTTCAAAATTTGGGTCATATAAGCCTTGCTTTGATGGGAAGCCGAATGTTTCCATTATGAAGGCTAAGAATTTTTAAATATATGCCTAAAAAATATTAAATAGAAAAAAAAGCATTGGTGAATATTTAAAAGAGTAATTAAATACTATAAAAATCTCTATTTAGTGACTAAAAAATATACAAGTGTAGATAAGATATATATATATAAAATACAGTTCTAGAAATTATAATACAAGTATCAGAAAATCACAAATTATTTTATTAAAAAAATATTAATTTCAAAATACCTAAAAATAACATTTATGTCACTTCTATAGAACTGATACTTTTGGTATAACATAGAAATTCATTTTAAAATAAACGAAAAAAGCAATTTGAGAAATCTCACTCTTCAAACAAACGATTCTTGACTTACCTCCACCATTGACCCTTTCAACATAAATGCATGAAGTAATCCAAATTTTAGGTACCATTCGGAGATTCATCAAACGTTTCGGATAAAAAAAGATTTCGTAATTCATCTTCAAAAGTACTTCAGAAAGATAAGCATGATAACACGAAACAAGGTGAGATTTATGTAATCTCCAATGCATTACTACAACAGATAACATTTCTTTTACTACAATGATAAAGAAAATTCATTCATGCATTCATCAAACAAAATCGAAAAACTTGTTTACCGAAGCAATAGAGATATTAAATATGTACAAAAAAAAATATGTATAGATATTATTTATACAATTCACAGATGAAATTAAAAGATTTTTCATAATTTGAATATAAAGACTCTTAAATAATTCATATTCATTTGAATTTTGATTACTTATGTTCGGAAAAATCGCAATAAAATTTCAAAAGCTAGTAACTTTAAATTGAACTGAGCGCTATTAGCAGACTGCTGATGAGAAAATTTGTTTTAGATATTCCTCAGTTAACGCTTCTATTGAGGCTAATACTATAGCATAATATTATTTATATAGATTGTATAAAAATAATAATAAATAACTACTAAAACAACAAACGTCCTAAAATTAAAGAGTAATTTTCAAATAATATAGCAACTTAAAATATTAATTTTAGATTTTTTCATAGCTTTTTTTTATTTCAACACTTATAAAAATGGCTGAGTGATAGCAATTCATCCGATGGAACTGGCAATAGTTCTGTAGACAGCTGCTAGCTACTTCTTGTTTTGATAGATTTCTGTCCGTAGAGTGTTAGCAGATTATTTGCCGGATTTATTTTCTAGGAGATATTATTTCTATTTTTACGTCTTCACAAATTGTCAAGTTAACAATAAAAAGTGAACGCACTTTCTACATTCTTTTTAAAGGTACACATGATTTTTTTAATTTCGATTTCTTTGTTTTCATTTTGCTCTTGATTTGTTTTTTATA
>BMAW01051004.1:0-10877 GCA_019974015.1 Nephila pilipes | reverse complement strand
AAAAAAAAAAAAAAAAAAAAAAAAAAAAAAAGTGATATTAACTGACATCTTTATCTATTGTGTTTTAGTAAAACATGTATTTTGTTTTACGACGTCTAGAAATCTTCCGATAAGAATTATTTGTTTATAGAAATAATTGAAAAAATGACATTTGCGCTGTATGAAATAAATGTTACATTTAAAAATTTACCTTATGCACAATGAACGTGTGTATCACTTTTCCATCTAAAGAGATTTGGCGATTTAATTATTTGCATCCAAATACTTTACTATCAATCCGCTGAAACTGTTTATATAAAATTATTTCTTACATAATCGTTAGCATTATCTTTGAGGTTACTGAGACGCCTTCGAGAAGGAAAAACGAGATTATTTTACTTCAAGATTAAATAATCCTCGCTTTTTTAAATTAAAACAATGGATGTCATACTTTAACTTTCGGTTAAATATATACTTATAATTTCTGAAATTCAATTTAATATAGTTATTCAAAAAACTGCATTTTGTGATTCAAATTTTCCGTAATATTTTTTTAACAACAAAATAAAATATTAATAAATAAATGCAAATTTTGAAGCAATTTTGTATTCAACTGGACCATTCCTCTAAAATTGCTTGAATATTACATAGAAATAAGTTAAACATGTGTTACGAAATAATTTTTTCCCCCTATTATTTCATGTCAAGTATACATTGAGTGGTGTTAAAAATATCGTTAGAAGTTTTAGTTCAATTTTAGTTACATTTTATTCTTTCTTTCTAGAAAAAATGATAAAGATCTGTGGAAGATTTAGTTGAAAGTTGGACATGAGTTGACAAATATCATTTTTATTTGTTATATATATATTAAAGAATATGCATTTATTTATTTTCGGTTCTACTTAACCCTTCTTATTTTCTTTTATAAAATTAGGAGATAAATATACATAAAAAAACTTTCCACATTACAGCTTAATGTGATGTATATATTTTGAATAAAATTTGTAGGGAGGGGTCAGCGTTTTCGATATTGGATTCCCCCCCCTTCTTATACATTACATCTTTAGTTTCAAGTCCTGATGCTTGTTAATTCAGTTATTTTAGGACTACATTTCCGGACTGGTTTGTTGAACTCTAAGGAGTAAAGAAGCCTACTTCAGCTACTTTGAGTTTATAATATAGACAAAACATAAATCACATGATTTAATCGATATTGCAATCTCTGATAATATACATGAACAGCATATGCGTCTGAAAATGCAAAATATTATACGAGTTCAGAATTGCGATTCAGAATTAGTAAAATTAGCTTTTATTAGACTGGATTAAAATATGAAATGAGAAACGAAAATTGTTTTGGGTACAGAATTCAAAAGATTCATGATCTATTGCATAATAGTTTGCAGAGCCTAATGTTGAATGATGGGATTACCTGTATAATCACTGTTATTCTCATTTGATACCTTATTATTATTGAAATTTAATTTAGTAGTCAGTTCCGTGCTGTGTATAACAGTGTGTGAATTTTTTGTGCTGAATGAACTTTTCCATATTGCGTATATCTATGTTTTTCAAGGTATGTGAATCTAAGCCATTTTGGTTCTCACTTGTGCGGTATGGAAGGCACTGTGTGTGTTTTTTAATTTTTTAGAAATATTTCTGTATTCTGCAATGTTTCTTTGCACTTTGATGTAACCTCTTTATTGTTTGTTTCGCAATTGCTTTCAAATGAAAATGATAGAAAAAAATCCATTTGGGAGACTTTTTTTTTTCAGCATTGTCTTTATTTTGTGCGACTTTTTTTTTCTTTGTATTAATAAAAAAATTCATTTTCCGTTGCATACGTTGAATTGAAATGTTAGTGTAAAGGAATAACTTTTAAGTATATTGGCCTTTTTTATTTTAAATAATTGCTTCTGTTGAAAAGAAGCTATTCGATTTTTCTTTCTCTCTCTTTTTTTGCTTATCGCGTGATCATATTTCGTGCTGGCGTTTCCCCCTCAAATCGATATCAGTGATACACACCTCTAATTTCATTCTTTAAATGTAGTGCTGTCTAGGAGTAATACACACACTTTTTTTAAAGGTATGTTTTAAAAGTAACTAAATATTCTCCAGGAAAGAAAAAGCTGATAGCAGAAAAAAAGTAGCAGTTCACAATCTTTTTTTTTTTTTTTTTCCCAATTAAAATATAGGAATAGGAGATACTGGGGTAACGTTTTCAAATCAAAGATGGTAAAAGATTCCCGACCACCTGTGCTGATTTGAGACGCGGGTGTTGCCAGCCCGCAGTAATTGGTCTTTCCAGTCCAAGGTCGGAATCGTTTGTTTGTTATTCACGCCAGTGACGTCATTTTAACGGAAAAGTGACGCAAACACTTTCTCCGCTTGACAGTGGTTTATATTATCAGACGATATTAAAAAGATACAAGAGGTGAAATGGAACGGAACCGCGTTCAGATTCCAAGAGAAAATAGGAACAAATTCCCGATTGAAAACTTTAAAAAAAAAATGTTTGGAAGGTCGGAGGCTTGCGCAGTTGTGCAATGAATGCTATCTTTTTAAGCATAGTGGAAGAGTTCTTCAGTAATCTTATTATTTTTATTTTTTTTGAATCTTAGTTCTATCATCTCTGATAAATTTTAGAGGGAGATTTGTTCATTTTTTTTTTAAAAATATGATCATTCTAAATTTATTTGCAAAATAGACTTTTTCATTTTCTCAGAACATTTTGCATTGTATTTTATTAATAAGAGTGCATTTGTAATGGTGTAAAACTAGGAAAATCAGGGATATAAGTTTTTTTTAAAATTTCGGTAGCATGGAAAATTCATAAATTTTGAGTGTTACGATTTGAATAGAACAGTAATTTTAACTTCCGTAGCTGACTTTCTTTTTTATTAAAATGTATCTCCTGAAAATGAATGAATCTAAATTAATGTAATGAGAAAATAAACGTATTTTTTCCCCCAATGCACGAATCGCTATAATTGTATACGTATTATTAATTATTATCCATTTAATGTCCTTCAGTTTAATTCACTATTGCATGGTTCGTAACAGGATGGACGCAAAAATTTTAATTTGGAAATTATATTTAGGAAGCGAAAGAAAATTGTTTGGAGTTGTGATGTCTTACACGAATTATTTTTGAATATTATTTATGTTAACCATGATTCCTAATCTCAAAATTTTCTATGCCTTTTACTTCTAAGTTTAAATTTTTATTAAATTTTTTTTTAATTATTTTTTTGGCAATTTTTTTCCCTTTTTTTGCTTCATATACTGCATTTTTTTTTTTTTTTTTTATAAATTTGAGTTTTTAATTTATCTCTTAATTTTTTAAATTTCATTTTTGCAAACGTATTTTTTGTGTGGAAGTGTGGCATTAATTCTTAAAACATTATTCTTAGAAATTAAAAAAAAAAAATGAAAAAATAAACTACATTCCTGATATAAACTGATTAGATACGTTTCATATTTCAAAAGAATTTATTTTGATGTTATTTTAAATATGTATACTTGATTTATGTGCGAATACTACAATTTCTGAACATGGGCATAATGTCCAATTCTTTTGTATTCTTTTATTTATTTTATATTTTGGAAGTATACCCTTAAAAAAAAAAACAATAGTTGTGCATTGAGGAACTTTATAATAATCAAAATTTAATTAAATTGTATGGCAAATAAATGAATTTGGAGAAAATTTAAACGAGAACTGTAATTTGCATTAATAACTTTTGAACCAGAAAAGCTCATTTTACCCTTTCTTATCCAGCTGCATATAAGGAATTGAACACTACACGAACTAGATCCTAACAGAAGTTGCCAAAAATAATTCTAGAAAAATCGATCACAACAAGTACACGAATGGTAATGTCATACATGTTTTCCTTATTTAGCATTAATATTTATTGATATGAATAAAATACCGAGATGTAGAATTTTTTTAAAAAAATTGCGAGATTTTCGAGATAGATCCAGATTGATATATTAACAATTCCAGTGACGAAAAGAATGATTAGTAATTATAAAATTTGAAATATTAACACACGCATTCTTCATTCTCAATCCCTTCTTATTTTTACAAGATTTATTTAACTTGCTGTGTTCATATGTATGTAAAAACTATGTTTTTCCAGTTCAAAATAAGTACTCGAATTTTAACCCATCTCCTATTAACCCATCTATCAACCGAAATTTGTATACATATACTGATGACAATACCATACTATGGTATGCTCAAGTAGTGACGGACTTAAGGGAGTCCAGACCTTGCACAATAACAACGTCAAAATGAGTTAAATTTTTATACACACCCATATAGCTATCGTAATTACTTTTTTTTTTTTTTTTTTTAAATTCCCAAGATAATTAAATAAATTTAAATAAAAAACATTTTTATGTTAAGCTTTTATTTTCAGGTGGACTTAAAGGAATACAAATATTTTTTTTAAAAAAATGTAAAATAATTTATAATTTATATCAGCTGGAGGCGCTAATACTTTTGATCTTCAATAATAGAAAGTATGAATAGTATTCAATTTATCAGTAGTTATACTGAGGTATCTTATAGTTAAGTACATCAAGCTGTTTTTAAATGATATATTATTTTGCTTTAAAAAATATTTTTTATACCTTTTAATCTATCTTTAAATAAAACTTGATTTAAAAAACTTAAATTAACTTAACCTTTTAATTTAATTTTTCTGTGAATGTATAAAAGAACCAGTAAAAAAATGCATACTCTTTTTGTACCGTATATGGTGTCATGGATACGAAAGGGGAAAGGAAATTCTACACGATATGTAATGACGTTCATTTGACAAATTCCATTAGTATTTTAGACGCGTGTTTCCAAAACTAATTTTTATGGATTTCAGCTGTGTGTAGTTTCGAAAAACTTATTAAGGAAGCGATTGTCAGCGATTATTTTTCCATGTTATGTTCTACGACATGGACTCTTGGCATAGTTCCATGCGATCTTGTAGAGGTCAGAAGAACCATGTATAGTTTTCTCATTGATATTTTTTCACTTGGTATTCTTCACTTTTTCTCTCAATAACATTATTATTCACCAGCTTATATTACGAAATTGAAATTGCGTTTCCTGCGTTTTGATTATTTATGTTAGGTAACGTACAAATATTGTACCCAGACAGATCAGTAAACTGACTTTATATTTAAATTTTTTAAAGTGTTTTTATTGGATGAAAAATGTTTTTATGGATTATATTTCTATTTTTCAATTGAGTGAATGAATCGCATTTTACATAATTTATATTAATGTCACGTTACATCCATACGTTTCAAATTAATTCATCTTATTCATAGTACGAGTATGCCTAAAGTAAACAAAGTTTTCTAAATACTTGATTCTTGCCCGTTATTTACTTTTTTTTATGCCCGACTATTTTGCGAGAGATTACATAACTCTTAGTTAATAGTACATTTTGATTTTTCTAAGAAATAATATTGGTTAACAGTAAATAATTAAAAATTACTCTTTATTATTATCATTATTTTGCATAAACAGTCAAGCGGAGTACATTCATTCTGTCTGTGGAAGAGCTACGATGCAGGCGGAGTTTTGATGTAACATTTTAATGATGGTTGGAGCAGAGTTTGTATCTCTTGAACGCCCAGATATATCTGCTACTTTTTCTGCTTTATTTTCATTCAAATAGGTTATAAAAATTGAATACAAAACAAAAAGAAATGATATGTACTCTGTTATATTTTATCTTTATTGGTTACTTTTATTTTTAAGGTCGTAAGGGCGAATGATAATATGTCGAGGAGAAATATATACATATATAATGTGAGGAATATCATAAAGTTTTCATTATTTATTAAGAAATAACCGTAACTGAGATATCTGGATAAAATTTATTCTGCATATTAATTGATGCTTACGTAATGTTGTACATTACAGCTATTAATGTTTGGTCTCGGGAAGTGTGTTCATATTCTGCTGTGAATTATATAATGACGGCCTTCGACATGTCAAGAAACGCTGTGTTTAAATGCATGACTATGGAGAGTGACTGTAGCGAAGTCTTAAGAATTATAAATAAAAATTAAGTTTCTGTATCTCGATTATTTTGTAATAATAATTAAATTTTTACGATGTCCCGGGATGATTATTAAAGCTTTAGAATACTGCGGGTTACTTCAATTTACGGCTTCATGAAATCGAACAAATCAACATCAATAGCTGTATCTATGACACTATGTAATCAAAATCAATTAAATTGCAAAATAAATTTTATCCAAATATCTTAGTTATTTCTTTGTATTTAAAACTTTTCTGCATACTCATTATTATTGTGTGTATATATAAGTATAAGTAATAAATATAAAAATTTTGATTTTAATTTTTACGTTACGTAAGATTTCTCAATTTTTCTATTTGTATTTCATGTTTATTAAATAACGAGAGATGATCTCACCAGAAATACCTAGGCCAAACGCCAACGACGATCATACTAGCGTGAAGCGTTTCTTTCGAATACAATGCCTCTCCTTCGTGAAGCAAATCGTGTAGCCATAGCCTTCGTTGTCTTAGAGTTATTTTATTGTTTTGTTTTGGGAAAATGATAGTAGCCATTTGGAAATTTCTATGAAACTTGGGAAACCGACAATTAAACTTATAATTTAGGTTAAATAGTGCATGGCATGAATATTTATCGCGTCTCGTATCTTTAAGTGGTTGCTAAATGTTTCAAGATAGGCGGAAAGGCTTGAAGATGATGTGAGATTTATATATCGAGTTTATCAATAGAATGATGCCGAAATTGGACTGAAGGCTCACATTTTCGTGAGATGAAATGTTAAAACTCCTGACTGGAGATGGATCACATAATTGAGCCATCCTGCATTGCAATCGCCTCTCGGTATATAACGCTAACGTAACCTTGGATTGGCGAAGACAAACATTTCTCTGATCCCAACATCTTTCTTGAAGAATATCGCGTTAAGGTGGTTCCATTCAGGTGCAGAGGCTTTTGTCTTTCGATGTAGGCGTTCGTTTCTGTTCGGAGAGCTTCCTGGATGTTTGACCGTATCATGTCTAATCACGAAGCATCCCGAGGTCAGCATCGAAAACTCTTTCTCTGACTTCCCTCTCCTCGCGGACTGCCAGAAGAAATCAGAGCTGTCCTTCTCTGGCAAAACAGGTTGCCCAAAGGCCACGGAGAAAGATGGGCAGACCTCCTGCCTTTTTCTCCTTTTTCTGGAATTTTCACCCGATCTTGGTCTCTTTCTGATCCACACATTAAAATTAATATCCATCTGTTCTTTTTTTTGTTCTTTGTTTCTGTCGATTCCTGCGGATTCTCGCGCCTCGTTTGTTTGAGGATTCGATCCAAACTCCTTTATCTCGTCCTCTGTTGTAGATTTGGGTCAGTGATATATTTTTACGTCTTTTATTTTTGAAATGAGGCAAATCGGTGTCTTTCGATTCGCTTTGCTAAAATTACTCGCTTTGTTATGTAGACAGATAAACATCGGAAGTTTTGATTAGGCGACGGTTGACTGCATTCGACTTTCTCTGGGTTTCCGATGAGTGGTTTTAGTTACTTAATTTTATTTCTTAAGTTTCATTTCGTTTTAGATCGATTTTAACACACGGGTATAATTTTTTTTGGTTGCTTTATTATTTTTTTTATTTTTATGGCAAATCTAAAATATCTGCTGAGCGTCTTTTCTGCCATATTCTTGTGTTTATGGGGGAAGGCGAAGATATCGGACTACCCTCTTTTGCTGTTCGATTTTACACGCACACACATGCTTTAATCCGGCACATTCGGGACCACGGTCATTTAAGGAGTGATTGTGATTGTTTCTTAACGTTGCATTGAGAAGCGACACGAGGGTTATTGTCGACGGACCTCATAATTTCGAACCTTGGTCAAGTGACGAGGACGACACCTGAGTACGATCATATATATCCCTTCTCCCCCTCTCCTAACTTCTACACTGCGCCAAGAGGAGAACCTGGGACCTCGATAGATTTAATGCATCAGCCTTCTATACGGCAGGTTTGAAGTGGCATTAGGGCTCGAGCCCGCGACTCGACGAAATGACGACTGCAAGTCCGTTACCCCTCGGCTAACGCGGCCCACGGCCATGTTTGATCTTATGGAATGTCGGGCCGCGGTAGCCTAGTGGTCAAGGTCGTGGACTAGCGGCTGGCAGTTTTCGTTCAGTCGCGTTTTCGATCCTTGGCCGCCAAAGACCCGCCGTGTAGCCGGGGCTGATGCACGTTAAATCTGTTCGGGGCCCAAAGTCCTCCCGTTGGCGTGGTGTGGATGTTAGGAGAGGGGGGTGCCAGCTCAGGTGTCGTCCTCGTCACTTGACCGTGGTTCAAAATTACGAGGTCCATCGCCAATAGCCCTCGTGTTGCTTCTAGTGCGACGTTAATATAAACTAAACTAAACTTATGGAATGTCAATATAATTTTAACAGGGATGCCAAAGATAAATCACTCTAGATTAATATTTAAACGATTGAGTATATATGTAATGTGTTTACTCACATTATGAACCTTTGGGGACTGTATAAATATTTCGTCTTATTCCAACAACTATAAAATTAAATTCTAACATTGATTGGTTAATGCAATTGAATATTGTTATATTGATAAAAATAACACAGCACAAACGAAAAATTGTTACAATACAAATAGTAGTTAAAACAAGTTGCAATGAATTATTCTATCCACACGCTTACACTTATTTGTTTTATTAGCTCTTGAAGAACACCTTCTAGGTTTCGAGAACATTTTATTGTATAGTACACTGGATGTACATATTTGTTATATTGTACAAACATGTTATGTAATCTCTAGAACAAGAAACATTGTTCTGAAAAGAAAATTGTTTGTTACGCTAAACACCGGAGGAAAAATGCGAGCAGCGCTGTGATCCGAGCGTGATGTTCAACAAACTCTCAAATCCTCGCAAAAAAATTCTATAGCAAACGTCTCAATCGGTGCCGGATTATAGAATATGCCGAACAATCCAATACCAGATTAAAGATTGGTTAATTATATATTATATGGGTGTAATTGGTTACTATATATTATATGTTTTTGTGTCACTATATATATTTGTTGCGATAAATCCAAGAATTGTGTATCTGTAAAAATCTCAAACAAGTGATATCTATGTATCAGTGTGTAGCTCTTAAAGCAAAATTACTTTTTATGATTTAATTTTTTCCCCTCCACTATTAAATTTTATTATAGCAATTTCATTATTATTGATTATACTTAATCTGATATAAACACTAAGTGTTCATCCCTGTAATTCTTAATTTTTACTTAATCTTCAACATACTTAAACTCCTTCGGGGCCTACCTTCTTTAAGTAAATTCGGGCATTATGATATCGCGATACCCTTGTCATCTTTGTCTTTCTCGTGGGGTTTACTACCTTTATTTAACATGGATGACGCGCCCCGCCATACACAGCGATGCTTCTCTATTCCCGACCCTTGTTGTCGAATAATTAATTTTTTTTATCCCATTTTTTTTTCAAACGTCTAGATCATAAGCACACAGTGCTTGACGCAGCATAGCCAAAATTAGTCTTGCGCAATAAATCTCAAATTTCATTCAATTTAATATTTAAAATTCCCCGAGAAGTGTTGATCAGTTTCACATTTGGATACCACAAATGAATGAAGCGGCGTGTCTCATCAACAGTTTTAGAGCGCATGGGCTCATGGGAAACATATTCAGAGCCTGATTTAGTTTTGACCGCGCAAATGCAGGTTTCGTTGTTAGGTGTCATATTTTGTTTTCCTGACCACTATAGCAGGATAATGATTGTATGGACTGTTTGGAGGCCCATATAATCATTATCCTTTCCATCAATATCCTATTATAAATATAATTTGTAAACTGTATTGTGTCAATAACTGACGCGGAGGAAGAAATAGAAAGAAATCGCTCTTCCACTTTTATTGACCCTTGGATTACTAATCACTGTTATTGAGCTCAAAGCGTGGAGGGGCTGAAATATCCAGTAAAACTCTCCGCATCCTTCTAAGCAAAGGTTTTAAAATGTTGTTTGAAATGTCTGTGTCCATTTTTTGGAGGGGTTAATGAACACATACTTACAAAGAGGAGATCCGAAATTAATTTTTATGCAAAAAGAGCTGAATAAAATCTTTAACAGATCTCTCCTTTTATTTAAAATTTATTGTAATTTTTAAATATGTCTTCTTTATTAATTTCTTACTATGCGTGATGAAAATAATAATTCAGAAATGTAAAGAAACAATTAAAAATAAGAAACCTAAACTAGTGAAGAAGTAAATGTTAAATCATTTAAAAAAATAATCAAAAATTACAAGCGAAAAACATACAAATGATTTGTTCAGATGATTTAAAAAGTATAACAAATTAATAAAAATTAATTTAATTGCCAGAAACTTAGAACAAAAGAAAAAGAAAATCACTGCCAAACATTTAAGAAACAGATCAATATATCTGAAAAAATACTAAATCAATAAACAATGGCAATAAGATAAATATCATCTCATGAAAAGTAGAAATGGTGGCATGAAAAATAAAGAACATCAAGAGGCGAGAAACAATACAGAAATTGAAGCAACGTTTTTAAATTCTGAATTTGGCTCTTGACAGATTTGTAGGTTAAGCAACGTTTTATAGTACCAAACAAACCCTACAGAAAATTGTTGTAAACTAAAATTAATTCCATAAATTCAAAAACTATAATGCAAAATAAGAAATCAAGCAAAAACATATATGTAGACAAAGATATATTCTCAATATGTACATAATAAAAATGAAAAAAGAACAATCCAAGTAGAAAATCAAAAGATATGTAATCCTCATAATCTTGTTTTGTGCTTAATTTTTTCTT
>BMAW01051001.1:0-10375 GCA_019974015.1 Nephila pilipes | reverse complement strand
GGGTTTTAAAGTAAACTAAATTTGGAAGGATAAGTATTTTTCAGTAAATAACTTAAGTGTCTTACTCTCAATCCATCAATATTGTTAGACGGATATAAACAATGTAATATCCTGCCACATTGGAAGGGAGTTTTGTACAATAAATTTCTTGTGGAATTATAATTTTTTTTAAAAAAAAATTGTTCTATTTAAGTATGTATGAAAGGATTTGTTTTATTTTTAAGTTTGCATTTATTTACTTTGGTTTAAATGTATTCAGTGCCTTGCTTCCTTTTCTTAAAGTTGAATTTCATTTTGCTTATGAAATTTTGGTTTTAGACCAAAATTTTTGATAATTTAACTTTTTAAGTTGTTATAATTGGATCCGTGGAAGTAGTTTAAACACAATATTCTGAGCCCAATTTTTGAGAAGGTACTTACATTACAAAATCTCCCTTTAGAATTTTTATTAAATATTTCCTTTAGAGAAATGATTTGTTTGTTAGTAAAACTGTGTTTATTTTTTAATTAATGGCTTTATTTTTGTATCGAATTAAATTTTCATATGTAATAATTTTTTTTTGTTTCTTTAGTAATTCTTTATATATTTTACGTTACAATTTTTGTATGTTTTAATTATGATGATATACTTGACTTTTTTGGTTATTTTTATACATCACTGGATTTTTTATAATTTATTCTGTTGTATTTGGATCTTCATAATTTTCATTATTTTTTTTAATTTGTTTTAGTGATAATAATATGTAATTTCTCTTAGTGTGATATTATATAATTTAAAAGTATGTCCAATTGATATTAATACATAATTACACACGCGCGCGCACACACACAATGCTGGCTTTAATATGTATGTGATATACATAATTTTACATGTCTGCTACGTTTATACGGCAAAAGGGTCTACAATTCAGGCAGGTTCTCAAGGAGTTTTGAAGCTGACCACCGCTCGGTTAGTCTTAGCAAGAAATAATATGAGTTATCTGATGATATACAAGAAATAACTATACCATTAAACCCACTAGAGATGGTAAGGGTAGAAACAAGTTTGTATCTTGGAGATACCTTGTATAAGAAAGACACTTCTATATACGTGCTGAGATGTTAGGACCTTGAAACAATTAATATAAAATACCCAGAGTCTGAGTGGCTACACATTTTTACAGATGGCTCCTTTTTTGACGATTTTGTGACTGCAGAGTCTGGAGTTTTCTCGCGTTTATTTTCCTATTATGCTCTTGCAGGAAAATTTAGAACAGCCTCTGATGGGGAGGTGGAAGCCATTCGCATTGCACTAAAGCAGTTATTGGTTTTTGAAGATAAATTTTCAAGAGTGGTTCTTCTCTCTGATTCTCAAGCAGCCATCCTGGTCATAAGCTCAAATGGCTCTCCTTCATCGAACGAAATCCTTCAATATCGAGATTACTTGCAGAGATTGTCCTTAAAGAGGAAACATGTTGTCATCCAGTGGATACCTGACCACTATGAAGTTTATGGGAACGAACAGGCTGATTTCCTTGAGAGGAAAGGCTCGATATTGTTGCAGAGAAAACGTTCAAAAGTATCTTATCATTCTATAAAGCTGTATATCAAACAGATTATGTCACAAAATTTTAGGGTACAACTACGTGGTCGTTTGCAGTCAAAACGGTGGAAAATGGACGGTATTCTGTCAATTTCCAACGTTCTACGTCTTAAGGCTGTTGCAAAATTTCGTCTTTTGACAGGCCATGACTGTCTAGGAGAACACCTCCATCATATTAGGATTTTTACCCATCCAAACAGTCCTCTTTGTGATTTGGCTGAACCAATGAGTCAGGCTCACCTCCATCGTTGTTCATTGCTCTATGGTGACACCCAGACAACATTGTATTGGCGAGCAAAAGAATACTTAATAAGGCAATGACTTCGATCATTTCTTATGCTTTTTTTTACTTTTGTACATTTTTTGTGTGTTCATGCATGTTTTTATTTTTGTTGCTGCTGCTTCTGTATTGCCTTGCCATTTGAAATAAATAAATAAAAAAAAACGTTCTGCTGTTATCCTATCAATTATTTATAATTATCTAAAAATTCAAATATTCCACATTGAGCTATGTGTTGTTTTAGTTTATATAATTATTCTTCAGTATAAATCAAATATTTATCTAAAAATATATCACGAAAAATATATTATGTTCTTATAATATTTGCGAATTCAAATGCATGTCATTTTTTGTTATTAATATGGTGCTTTACGATTCATTTTGAAATGACCAGAGATATCGATTTTAATAGAAAATACATGATATTAAAATAAAATATTATAAGGATATTCAAATTTTTTGATATTAAGAAGAACATAAAAGGCTCTTAATTCGGACATAAAAATTGAATACCAAAGAAAATGTCTCGATATTGAGTACGATCAATTGGAATAGCAACACAGACCTATTAGAAATGTCATGTTGTTTATGAAGTTTTCAATAAGCTTCTTGGGAATCAATGCTCATAGATCATAAAAAGCAGTTCTATGTATATATTAGGTTTGAAGAGGAAGTTGGGAGGCCAGCTACACTCCTCTCAAAAGCATCTCTACAATGCTCAGCAGTATAATGAAGGAAGCGCATGTTTATCATTCTATTTTGACTATAGTTTCTTCATAAGGAAATTAGTGCTTGCTAAGTAATTTATCACTGACTGTACCAGAATATAGACAACAATAGTGTCCAGTATATAATCTTTATATTTTTGAACTCTTAGAGTTTCATGTGGAAACAAATATAGGTCCATCGAAAAATACCCTTACCTTCAAGTCTTTATATCAAAGATAATTCCACCCCCCTCCCATGCTTTATATCTTTGAGCATTTACAGTTCCATGGGACAATAGATGCAAGCCTATCTAAAAATATTCTATCCAAGTAAGAGCACTATCTCTTGCTTAGGTATTCCTTTCCCGTATTATGGACGAAAGATATCGAGTATATTTTTCTTCATATGTTAAATATGGAAAAAATTACTCTGTAAAAAATAACTAGTCTCATCAATAAAGAGAACAGACTTCCACTGATTTTCAGTCAAAGTTACATGATTACGTTTCCAATTCAAACGATCTTTCAAGTGTCAAGAGGAAAGCAAGACTCATAAAACCAGTCGCTTAACATACAACTCTCCCATATTTCGCTTTTTTGCATGCTATTGTATCTGCTACACTAATTCCTGTAGTAGAAATAACAGCGGATCTAAAGAGAGATGATGTTTACGATATGCAGTAAATCACAAATATTGCTTATCTAAAGGAGTGATGATTCTAGGCTTAACTTCAATGGAATTTTCAAAAGCTGAACCAGTAGTTAGAAACTTGTTCAAAACGAACTAACAACAGAATAAGGGACGATATATAGCACTAGTATTTCATATAGCACTAGCATTTCATATAGCACTAGCATTTATATTTCATTTTCTTGTCCCAAAGTTATTATTCATTTACTTAAATAACACTATATATTGTGTTCGCCCCAGGTTTCCGCTTAAAAACTGCATTCCATAAGGAATATAACTGTCCTGAAATTTTCTATAAGGCATTGTTTTTTTATATTAATAAGCTTGGAACTATTTACTGCCTAAAAATTACGATTTCTGATGAATGAATTAAACTTAATGATGTTGAATATAAAAGTTTAGAGAATTATTCATAATGGGGGAAATTTCCCTCCTTTCCCCATAAAGCTCATTCGCACTCAACAACCATCTATGAATCGTAGTCTTTCGCCCGTCGGTCTCCCACCTTTGTTTGCGTCTACCTCGTCTGTGTTCACCACACAATGCTAAGAACCTCTTCCTTGCACTTTTCTGCAAGGACTCTCTTGCATATTTACACTATTTCGGTCTCTCTCTGGATGTATGGCGTCTTCGGATAGGGTAAAGATAGTCTTCTCCGTAGTGACTCTGAAGCCAATATATAATGTAACACTCACATAAGCAAAACCTAATAATACCTTTTGTGGCGTTGATACCGTATTTTTCAATGAGTGCCACATACAGCAATTTCATATTGCAAAAGTTAAAAGTTTCGAAAAAGAAACGTGTGGAATTTCTCACATTCATTGAAATTCTCTTCTATTGCAACTCTTGAACATATTCTTATTTTTTTGTATATATGCATTTACAACTGACAAAAGTTAGTTATGTTAGTTGTAAAAATTTAATATTACTATTAACACAGCCTAAGGAATAAAATAATGTTTATAGTTGCATTAATTGAACTACATAACATAGATTGTTAATTTTAAAATAATGTTTTTTTAATAAATATATCGCCTTTAATGTAACTGAATATCATTATAAAATTAGCACGAAATTCATATTTCTTAAAATTCAGCTTTAAAATTTTGGAGATTTGGAGTCTTAAGAAATAAGTATCTAAATTTTAAATGATTGTTTCAAACGTCTGACGATATAAACTTTTTCTATAAGACAACTATTTTAAAAAGTTTTATACTTATCAATAAATAACTATTTTTAAATTCTGAAAAGTATAAAAATCGAAAAAGATTTATACTATAAAAATCTAAATTATTAAATGTAGTTGTGAAAAAAATAATTTGTTTCGTAAAAATATTTTAAATAATTGGTTTTCTTACTTTATAAAAAATTCTACAACCAAAACTGAATGTAATTAGATTTAATAAGGTAGAAAATACTCAAGAAGAAATTACTATAACGAAATCTGTGAAGGGAGCATTATTCTAGCATTACACTATAATGTACTCTTCATGTAGTATTCATAGATAGAAAAAATATTTTGAGCAATATGTTTTCATTTTAGCTATAATGTTTATTTAAAATAACTTTAATTTTAATATAAACATAAAATAAAACGCAACAATATTAAAATAAAAGAATAATATGAAATTTTTTTGCCAAAATATAACTGAATGCAAAAATATTAACTTTTTACCGTTTAATAATTTTCCCAAAGCAATTTGTTATATACTCAGTAATTATTTTTCCTCAAATATCTCTGGAATTAATGTACGGATTCAAAAGAAATTTGGAACAATAACTATTAAGATTGTTTTCAACTTGATTCTTTAAACATATCTTAAAAGAAAGTTGGTTTTAGGGATAATTTCTTATGCTAATTAATCATACCATTTGTTTAGCATCCCCTTTAAGCTAATAATAAATGTATCAATATCGGTTCACAGCGGTCATAATTGTGAAAATTATTAAAGGGTCCTAATTTTTTCTAGGAAAGATCCATTATATATTTTCAACTAAAATTTTATAATGGACCTTTCTAGGATCTATTGAAGTAGATGTAATGGAAAGTATACGTTATATGGGAAAACGCTCAACTTTCTTCCTATTTGATCATATTTCCTGGAAATTTGTCAGTTAAACTTTTGTACTAATTATACACGTTCATTTTTTGACATCATATAGAAGAAAATAACTTTCAATTCGGTTATTTCCCATGATCTAATGTGGCTCATTTTGCAATAAATATCCAAAAACAATAACAAAGGGTAGAATCTTTTGGCTTACCGCTGAGGATCTTTCCAAGCGATGACTGTTTTGTTTTCTTTTGTTGTACTATTATGTAATATGTATAAAACAAGTCACCACAAGTTTTCTGCAGTCCATTTAACATGTTATGTCTATGATCTCATTCACCTTGAATTTTTGTTCTGAAACACGATTCCTTTTCCGTAAACATGTGGATAGATCGTACACACACGCACATGTACAATTTACCCTCTATTTCTCTTAAAATACTATTAGTGACATATAATGATACCCTTCCTATCATTACCGGATGCTAGATTTTTCTACCAAACCGAAGGTTAAGTTTCTTTAAAGCAATCATTTTATATTTTGCTTCTATTTTCTTTGTTTAGGAAAATTTATTTCATGTTGACAGAATAATAAAACTTTTTAATGATATTCTTTCATCAGGATAATGTTATTTCTTCTTTTTGTTATTCAGTGTATCCCATTTGTGTAAAATTATAGGAAATTCGATAGTTTGAGGCGTATTTATAACTTATATGAATCTGTAAGTTTATGAGCAATATCTCCCAATGCTTATATCGTGAAGTAAGGGATATATTTTGGAACGTATACTGTTTTTATTACAAATGAAGGTCAGATTCCTTCGTCAATACGTCAGAGAAGTAGATTAAGGTTTTAATAAGTCATAAATAACGATGATTTATTGATATAATTAGTCATTTTAGGTACTTATTTTTGTAATTTTATAACTTCAGAAACGTTTCTACAGATTTAGTTTTATATACATAACAATTAATGTAATTCTTTTTAATTATATGGGCATTATGGATCCTATTTGTAAGAATTTTGCAAGTTTTGCTTATCAGTGTGCTTATATATATATATATATATATATATATATATATATATTGTTAACTTCCCTACTTAGAGCCTGCCTCTAGAGGGCGTTCATTTTGTAAAGGGAGAGAGTGTGATGTCACACGATCCCCTCAGACGGGACCTGACCGAATCTCCGAGAGGAGCTGTTGTAAACGAGCGGTAGCAAGTAATGTAATAAATATTGTTGTTGTTATACAACCCGATGTGTTTTTTGTCTAAGGACAACCGTGAACTGAAATCTGAGGTGATGATGATTAGTAGTAGTTAGTTAGTAGCTAGTTTGTAGATAGTACTGAGTGTAATATTTAATAGTCAGAAGCGGGATGTTTGTTGAAGCCCACGGTCAGACTGACATTTCTCTGAGAGAACTGTATAAAAAAAGTACGTTGTAGGACTCTAACCTACCGGAACTGTGAAAGAAAATGTGCTAAGAAGTGATTTATTTTGAAGTGTATCGAATTAGAGTTAAATATGTCGTTCCTCTCAAAAGGACGTAAAAGTGATTTTATCGAGCTTGCGCTTGAATTTGACGAAATTGTCCCTTCGGATGCTACCTATGTGGCAATAAGGGACATCATCATAAAAAGTGAATTCTATGAAGAAGTTTTCGCGAGAGGATGTCTCGAAAGAATAATTGAAGATAGGATTGAAAAAGAACAAAGGTTGGAGAGGATTGAAAAAGAACAAAGGTTAGACAGAGATAAGGAGATGCAATACAGAGATAAGGAGATGAAATTTGAACTAGAAAAATTAAGATTAGAAAAATTAATAATTGAAAACAATAGAAGAAAACAAAGAAAAATCCAAGAGTACTATGAAAAACGATTTCAGCCTCAGCAGGAAAAGTTTGAATCTGAATTGAAAGAAAGGGACGAGAAGTTTACCGAAATTCAAAAGGAGAATGAAAAATTACCCGAAGCTATAGGGTTACAGGATACCAGTATTGAAGAAAAAGCAATGAAAATTGTTGATGAAAGACAACTTCAGTCTCAACAGGAAAAGTTTGATTCTGAACCGAAGAATAAAGAACAGAAATTATCTAGAATCCAGGAACATAATGAAAAGTTAACGCAAGCCATACGGGAACAAAATGTCGTTAACAGAGGAAAAGAAGAAGCGTTATTAGCACCAGCGATGCTATCGAATGATAAAGAAAAAGTGCAAAGAGAAGTGCAACGGAAAATACAGACAGGAAATAAAGAGAACAGAAAAAGAAGACAGCATCGATGTCAAGAAGCATTCACATATTTAGAAGGAAAGAAATTAACTGAACTTCAGAAGACCGACAAATTGCATTTAAAGGATCTTTCAAGAGAAGATATTTTTATTGGAGAAAAAAGAGGATCAGAATTTAAAGAGGACAGTGAAGACGTTGGTTCAAATCTACCTAATCAATTGGAGAAACTAGGAGATCAAAAAGATGTTTTAAATGATGAGAAAGAAAAAGCAGATCAAAACAAACTGAGAAAATTGGAAGAAGTATTACTTCAAGAAATGGTTGAAAACAGACCTCTTCTGAAAGTCCTCCATCTGAAAGAAAGAAGCAAAATTCCACAAGATAAGGGAAATAGAAAGACAAGAGTCATTGAACTCCCGAGAAGAGATGTCCACGGATATCAAGGAAACGCGATACAGTTTACGGCCGGTGAAATCTACGCCGCTGGAATCGCTTACCCCCAAACCCCATTTGACCCCGGCGGGTGTGAATATTCACAGCCCAAGAAAAAAGTGCCTTCCCCTACAATGAGGAGAAAAGATGTTCTTGAGCGCAGTCGCCCCCAGACCAAGGAAAGGAAATATGGTTTATGACCACAGCTGTGGAAGGAGCTGCAGAAAGAAGGATGCAGTGAATTTGGGGATATTTTGCCCTCCATGGATAAATTGAAGACCCTTGCGGTTTGGTTTCTCGCAGATGCAGAACCCCCACGTACAGCGAAAATGCGACTCGGACAGTTAGCGTTAATCGGCGAAAATAAAGAAAGAGGGAACCTGTAGACCCACTCCCCTGTTCCCATGCTTGGGTGAGAGAAATCCTTTTTTTTATTGCTTTGTTATTTAAACAGGACGCTAAAAAAAAAAGATAAAGGACTGAATACCAATAATAGAGACTCTAAAACTATCTTTTGTGTGTGATTTATCATGGAAGTTTCTTTTATAAGTTTTGTATCTTTGTAGCAATTTTACTAGGAATTGAATTATTGATTCAATTTTGAATATATATAAAACTGTGTATTTAAGGAATGTTCAATTTAAAGTATCTGGTGAACATTATTGAATAATTAGTAGAATAAATATTAAATGAGTATTCGGAGACTTATAAAGAGTAAATAATTAGAGTTAAATAAGGATTGAGTTGATAACTTTGGATTGGTTATTGTTATGAAACTTTATTTGAAGTCAGTTTTGCGTAAACATGTAAAGTGTCTCGGTTAGCATCTTATAACTGATTAATTATAGTGTTATTATAAGGATTTTCTTGTGATTTTCTGCGTAAACTATTTCTGACTTTGTGATCTTTTATGATGAGAAGAATAATTAAAATTTCAAGGTAATATGCTCGATGAATTTTTATTTTGCAATGATTTAGGAATGTTTTATTATATTTTGTAATGATTAGGATTATAATTTTGTGAATATTTAGGAATATAATTTTGTACGGATTTCTTTAGGAATGTGCTTTTGTAAGGATATAAGAATGTGATTTTGTAATGATTTAGGAATGATCTTTTTGTAAGAATTCTTAGATTTGTGTTTTGATGATTGTGTTATGTTAAAGAATTTCTTTGTTTCATGTGTGAACCTTTTTGAGTCTATAAGAGTTAAGCATATTCTATGAAAATGAGAATATCGAAAGGAGAATTAATATTTTAAATATGTAAAAAATTAAAAAAAAAAAAGGAGGAAGAAGAAAAATTAATATTTACAACTGTATGAATTAACCTTTATGAGGATACAGATATTCGATGTTTTAAAGTATGAAAATAGTAATTTGTTAGATATGAGTACTTTTTAAATTTGTTTATGTGGTAATCGATGCTTGAAATTATATTTGATAAGAAAAATATGTGTATGAGTTCAATATTTTGAAATATGAATTTTGTGTTGATATCTCGATATGAATATATGAATGTGTTTATGTAATTTTTTTAAAGTAAAAAAGAGAGGTGATGTGTATGTAAGCACGCTAAAAGATGTTGAGAAGTAGTATTTTAAAGTGTTTTGGTAATTTTAGTATTTTGTTATGAAAGAGAAATAATATTTGAACTGTATGATAACTAAGATTTTTGTTTTGAAGCCTTAAATTAGAATTATTACTTAAGAGAAAAAAAAAGATTTTCTTTATATGTGCGTTGTGGAATGAAAGATAATTTGTTGTGAAATGTAGATATAAGGGTGATTATGTAAAATGATTTGTGCATGATTATTGATATTTTATCTGTATACGGTAATTGATATTTGCTATTTTAGGTAATTGAGGAATTTAAGTATTGATGTTTGTGTACAATTATCGATATTTTGCTATTTTAAGCATTTGAAGAATTTAAGTATTGATGTTTGTGTATAATTATTGATATTTGCTATTTTAGGTAATTGAGGAATTTGAGTATTGATGTTTGTGTACAATTATCGATATTTGCTATTTCAAGCATTTGAAGAATGTTAGTATTGATGTTTGTGTATAATTATTGATATTTCCTATTTTAGGCAATTGAGGAATTTAAACATTGATATTTTGTGTATGATTATTGATATTCGATATTTTAAGTATTTGAGGAATTTAAGTAATGATGTTTGTGTGTAATTATTGATATTTGCTATTTTAAGTATTTGAGGAATTTAAACATTGATATTTTGTGTATGATAATTAATGGTTTTAAAGTGTATCAGTTATTAATGATTTTTGTGTTAATTGGAACTGCACAATTGGGACAATTGTATATCAGGTTGGCCGAACTGTTAACTTCCCTACTTAGAGCCTGCCTCTAGAGGGCGTTCATTTT
>BMAW01051000.1:0-10272 GCA_019974015.1 Nephila pilipes | reverse complement strand
AACGCTTGTTTGTAGAAATGCAACACCTGAAAGAGATCATCAGAATCAAATGAATTCGCAGCAAATGTCAATTATAGGATGATTGATGCATAATAAAGTTTCAGAGCCATCAACCTGCGCGCTGCCGCACACCACCTCTGGATTGATGCTGAGCTATAAATAAAGTGCCTGTTAGCGGGCGTTGAAAGTCTATGATTTTGTTAGTAACCAAACGTTTAGTGAGACCTGAGTATGCCTCCCGACGGAAGAATAAAAGAAATTCAGAGCAACTTACGGGTTTGAACGAGGAGGATACGGCCTTCGAAGGAGGATTTTCCTATCATACGCAAAACCAGTCGTATGCAGCGGAACAGTTCCACAGGTGATGCGAGTTTGGAACGAGTGGACCGACGAGCACGAACAACTCGAAAACAGGCACTGGACGACAGAAGGTGACGTCAGCAGCGATGGTCGAGCACCTGCTCCGTGGCGGTGAATGATCGCACAGCTTTCCTCCAGGCAGCTGGCAGCGTTTGGTCTACTGCTACAGGTGTTGCAATTGTCGGCATATCGTCGATTCGTCTGCGCCGTGGATTGCGTGCAAGGGTGCTGCTTCATCAGGATTCCCCTCACGGCAGATCAGCGACGTGCTGCGTCGCAGTGGGCTTGAGCACAGAGACGAGGCGATTGGCACCAATTAGTCTTTCAGATGATCACGCTCAATTTGTGGCACCATGATGGCCGTGTTCAACATTGTGTAAGACGAGCACAGTCCTTGCCTTCCTGAGTGTATTATTGAACGACTAGTGTCGAACACGCAGGTTATGGTCGGGGTGCGATTCTATCATGGACTCCAATTTGATACGGGTAGAGTGTCTCAATAGCAACAGGTACGCCGTGAAAGTACTTTGACACCCGAAGTCGTCCTGTCTTCGGCATCCCTGGGCTACGTTCAGGGATAATGCCGCCCACATGTTGCGCGGCAGGGCTTCGTTCCGAGATCTGTCAGCACAACGCGGAACTCCCTTGGCCTGCTATTCGGATATGTCGCCTTGCAGCGTGTGGGATATGGTTGGTCGGCTCGTAAGATCAACGGTCTGCAGTTTCCAAAAGAACTTTGGTTTAGCATACAAACGATAGAAGTTCTCTTCCTCAGAGCAGATGTTCAGCATCTGTTTGACTCCCATGCCACGTCATGTATAGCAGCATGACTTGCAGCATGGTGGCTGCCAAGTACGATTTCAGTTGTTATTCTTTTGTTTGAAATTTCATCATTTATTTGTATCAATACAAGTCGTTTTCTGCATTAAAATTTCATTTGATTCTGATGATTCTTTCATGGTGTTGTTCCTAAACAGCAGTATATAATACTGCAACCATCAATAAAAACAGTCAAATGAATGGCATGGCCTTTTCATGTAAGGGATCCTTCTTTCGCTGACAGCACTAAGCATATGTCTCCCGTGATACTTTTAGTCAAATTCCGTAAGGAAGAATTGTGATACATAGTATACAGACCCTATTTGTTGCTGTACTCTGTTTAGTTCATAAAATCTTTGCACAGTAAAACATTTCCATCCCGGACCATGGAAGAGCGAAGGTAGTAGTCCCGGGAAAAACTGAAATCATTATACCAAAGGATGTTGGAAGCTTTGACCGGAAACGTGAATAACCGCTTCAGAATGACTATTTTCTTAAATTTTCTCAAAATTATTATTCTTTTCAACTCGTTCACTTTCCTTTAAGTGTATTCATAAACGGTTCATCATTATTTTTTCATTTTGTCCAAACTTATAATATTTAACGGCCATCTAATTTACTGTGTACCACGTACTGATAGCTTTAAAAACTTTCTATATCATAAAGAAACAAGCATTTTAGTTACCATTATGACCATTAATATGGATTTATTTACATATTTAAGTATTAGCTAATGTTGTGCCGATCCGCCATCTTTAATTTGTGTTGTTTCTGAACGATACTGATTTCATGATCCATGATAAAGTAAAATTTGTAATACATCAAATTTTTTTTTTTAAATGGTTCTCAAATATCTGTTTCCTTTAATGATTTTGTCTTAAAAAATGTACAAAGTTCTTCTTCCTTTTCTACTTGGGCCCAGAAAAGAGAGAAAAGAAATTAAATACAAATTTAATAATATTTAGGAGTTTATATGAGTAAATGTGTGGCATGGCTCTGTAGTTTAAATAAAACTTTACATGAGGAGATTATAAATGGGAAAAATTATACAAATGGGACACAATATATAAAAAATATATTTAAAAAAATAAAAAGAAACGATAAAAACAAAAGTTTTCTCTTCGGCTAATTAAAATAAAAATTATATCAGTTTTATAAAATATTTGAGAATATACGAAGTTCGATTAAAATATATTTTTGGCTTCATTGATTGAAAAGAGGAAATATATATTCCTATAAATTTATCAACAATATCTTTTTCGATTCCCTTAAATTATATTTGAAACAACAACCGACTGAGATTTAAAATAAATATTAGGCAGTCTGGTAGGAAAACAGTCAAAAATAGGAAATGAATAGGAATAGAAATTGAAGAAAACCTTTAACATTTCTTTCCTTGCAGTTGAGTAACTTTCGAATTTTTTCAGTTAAGTAGATGTGTGTTTTTTCTGTTTTCTCGTTCTCTTTGATTCGGGTGTGGAGGGAGAAACCATGATTCGTAACCCGAAACATTGCATTTCACAAATACAAGATCTTTGTAAAAATCGATCAAATTTTGCACAATTAGGGTCATTCGTTGCCTCTTGTGCAGAATAGTAAGATATTTCAGTATCCATTAAGCACACACTTTACGACATTGCAAATGTTGGCTATTGATTTATTGAAACACAGTGTTGAACAGATGTCATGAATCGTAGCCCTTCGATCGTCTCTAATAATTTCGCCAACAGCATCAATACATTCAGTATCATTCATGGTGTTCAGATAATCGTCAAAAGAAGTGTTCATCATAAACGCCATTCGATGATAAATGTCCGCAGAGCTCTCACCTTCTTTCATTAAAAAACCACATTACAGCAAGCTGCAATTTTCTGGAGGCATAAATATTTATTAATAGTTAAAAAATATTTTAAATTCTCTCTCGCGAATAGGTTAATTGGCTATATGCAAACAACTATACACACATGAAACATCCGTTTTCACCGAACGCCTAAGGTGAGAAAGCGGCCAAGCTCATATCTGGGATGAATTAGTTGAAAATTGGATCTAGATGAGTTTTTGGCATTGGGTTGGATATAAGTGAGAAAGTTCCTATTGGTAATGAAATTGGAAGCTGTATTCCTATAGACTGTTTCAGATTACTGGGAAGATGCAGTAATTTAAAGAATTTTTGAGTTCTAGCTGGAAAAAGAGTATATGAGAACTGATATCTTAGTCGGTTGACAGGATGCTTAGGAAATTGGCTGCCCCTAATGGTTGCTACTGTGAAGGTGAAGAATTAGGTAGGGATAAGTTGTATGTGAGTCTACGCAACAAGTTAATAGGAATTAGTTTAATAAATTATTTAAAATTTTAAAATAGGAGTGAATACGTTACGTGCAAAGTAATCAAAAAGAGGAATTTTCTGGGTCTTTTTTTTAGTTGATGTAATATATATTCTTGAAGATGTATTATGTTACAGTTTTATGTTTGAGAGAGTTAGTTAAAAAATTTATGGAAAATCTTTGAATGTATTTCGTGAAAGTTACACTCCTACGATTCACTCCTAGAGAACTCTCTTGTAATCCTGAGAAGTGGCACTGTTTACCTTATGACTTTATCTTATACGTGTCCACTTTACCTTAGGACCATCCTTATACATTTAAAATTGTATACCAATGATTTGAAGGTAAAAAATATACAATATGAAGTAAATCTATGAAAAATACGTTCCCGAAAGGCAAATTTCGAAATATTTTGGGAATTCCACTAATATGAGGACAGATTTAATTTATATCTGAGGACTATGTTAATATTCGGTGAAAGATGGGAATATTTATCAGTATATTTAATATTATGAATAGCATCGGAACTAAGAAAGGAATATTTCAGATTTGAACCCTACAAATTCAAAAGTGAGGGAGTGAAATTTTTATTATGACCATATGCTAAGAAATCGGTTAATATATTAAAAACATTTAACTACCAAAAATAGTTTCGCTAAAATAACGGCGCTGTTATGTCAATCCTAAGCAACAGTTTTCATAATCTCTTCTCAAGTAATACATTCCTGAAGATTCATACTAGAGTAAAGAGATATGTTTAACGGATAAATAGATTTAAAGAAATTATATTAAAATTATATAAATCGATTTAAAGAATTATATTGTGAACTAAAACAAACAAATTTAGTTTCCAGATAAAAAATATTTTTAAAAAAAGAGGCAAGGAACTGAAACAATTTAACTGATTTATCTCGCATAGTAGTTATTTTATGAAATTAAATTAATATCTTTGAGAGAGAAAGATACGGAGAAGTACAGATCTTTGATGTGTAAACGTACATAAACAACTGCTGTGGAATAAAAATATTTTTTTAAAAGTATTAACTGCTATGTGAGAATTCAGAGAGAAAAAGTATTTTGAAGAAATATGTATATGGCTTGGCTTATATTGGGATTGCGTTTAAGCAATAAAAACAAAAATAAATAAATATATATATTTTAAAAAAATAAGCTAAAACTCACACTGAAAATAGAAGAGTAATCTTAAAACTGTTCTATCTTCACCATATAAATTAATTTTTTTTACCTTTAAGTGCATTAACGCCAGAGAGGAAATGTTAAAAAAAAGTTATATTTTATCGAATGCAACGGTTGTGGATGGTATACTTAGAAAGTTAATAAATTTTCATCAAAGAAAGATAAGTAAAATGCTTCACTACATAATGATTAGGAAAATGAAAAAAAGACTTTTATTGAGTTACAAAGTTTACCTCCTTTACTAACTGGGTTAAGCTTCAAGTTGCGTAATTAAAATTTATCTTTTTAAGTAATCAGGATGAAAGATACTTTTTATCAAAGCAATTTTGATAAAAATGTAAAAGAAAATTTTAAAATAATTTTAAGAATGTCTTGACGTTAAATTATGTACGTTAATTATCACTTAGTGATATTTCAATTTTTTAATTGCCGAGGTAACTGTTGAGAATTAAGAGATGCTCTTAAATATGTCAAGTTAATACATACATAAATGAATATTTGACTGTATTACAAGTTAATAAAACTGAATAAAACAGTTGTTTAAGAACTTTGTAGTAATGAACTTTCTAATCATAAGAAACGGTTTAATACAATACTAACACAATGATATTTTCCAAAAAAGGAAAAAAGGAAGATTTTTATTTGATGCACAAAAATATTGAAAATGTTTTTGATTTTGGGGTGAATAAATTAGTGCGTGTGTGTTTTCCTTCATTTTTTAGAATCCTTTTTTTTCTTTTAAGATTCCAGCGCACTTACCGAACTATAGGGATAACGGCATTATTACGAGATTAGTATGAATGTGATATGCGTGTGAACTGTAGTTCCGTTTATTGAAAATGATAATCAGGCCATTAGTCGAGAATGTAGTTTGTTACCTTTTAGTAGTGAATATTTTAATTGATTTTATTTTTCAATACTGCGGACATTTTAATAGAATAATAAAACATTTTATTTGTGATGGTAATTTTAAAGTTTTACTAACTGTAATAGATCCGATATCTATGAAATAATTATCTAATTCTATTATGTAAGAAATAAAATTCGAATGAGTAAGTGGGGAAATTTAATGGTGCAAGAGCCATACGTGGCCATGATGAGACGAAAAATGTGTCACTGTAATCTCGACATTTGAAAAAAAGAGAGAATATGTTTTAGATGATTGAAAAGAAGAAGATTCAAAAAACGAAGGATCGCTAGGGTATCCCGGAAGCAAGTCACCTTTGATAGTTTTTACATCTAATTCTTCTTTATGTTCTCCCATTTCTTCAAAATGAGCCTCTATGCCCGACAACCGATCATGAGATAGGACTTCTTAATATTGCAATCTTGATTCCTTCGTCTTTGGTGTTATAACAAAAAAGTTTTTAATTTCCTTTTAACAATATTCCCATCCGCATTAGTTGCTGTGTCCTGCAAGAAAATCCAAATATTAGTTATTCGAGCTCAGCAATTACTTTTTTGATGGTTAAGGATCTTTAAATATTCTTCATTAGGTTTTATATATTCGGAATTCGACATACTGACAACGATAACGAAAGTTCAATTTATATTATTCGAACCGAAATCTCCTCCGACTTGATGGACCAAACTGGTCAATAATGGATTGTAAGCGAAAACAAATATTCGTATTTTTAATTCAAAATGTTAATTTCATCATACAAAATATCCTATTTATATTTTATACAAAATCATCATAAAAATTGTCACATACATCGAAAAATTAAAACTAAAACAGGAATTGTTTTCAATATATCGTAAAATAACAACTGTTTTTCTTATAACAGAAGGATTTTATTTTATCAAATTTAATTATTTATACGATGATCAAAAGGATTTTTTTTTCTGTTTACCCCTATTATTTGTGTTTCTAAAATTTTTAAATAAAACTTTGTGATTTTTGCAAAAAAAAAATGGAAGGCATAAAACTCAAAATTAATATTATTAAATATTAAAGTAACTGAATTTTTAACTGTAGAACGAGATTTTTATGAACCAAAATCTTGAATATTAAATAATATTAATAAAGCTAAATTTAATATGTTTAAAATTCCATTCAAATAAAACTTAATATCATTATTTATCTATTATTCGATTTATATGTTTATTGAAATATTTTAAAATACTCAAAATCACACACACATTTTATATTTTAAGGAAAATTACAACTTATAAATATTCTTGGTAAAAGAAGACACAGAGATGTAAGAAAAGAATAACGAAATATCGTAGAACATTGAAAGTACCTTGCTTTCACGTAATCTTTAGAACACCAGAAGAACAAGTAAATAACGTTTCAGGACGTTAAAAATATATTTTTATCTCATACTTGTAACGGAAGAGACCAGTTTCTATAATAGAAATTTTATTTTTGAATTTCAAATAAAGCACTTAAGTTAAAATATTGTATTGTACTGAATAAAAGAAATCTTTGGAAATAGGCTTTACAAAACCATTTTACTACTTCGAACTGTTTGGAACTGCATAGAAAATATCAAATGTCTTTGAATACGAGGCTTATAGAATTCTCGGAGAATGAAAACTAATTTTAAAAGATTTATACAATAGGCTATTTATTCCAGTAAATTCTGAATGCAAATGTATGATTTAAGACTGAAAAAAGCTGAATAAATATTTTGAAACAAGTCCAATTCTTTTTCAAAAATGGAAAGTTGTACATTTTTTGCGAAATAAAGGAAAAATTGAAATTAGTAAGCGTTTCATACAGCATATATATTTACAAATCCTTGTACTTTTTTTTTTAGAAATTTAAAGATAACTTCTTTTGAGTATTCAGGAATAAAATATTTTGCCTTTACATCTAAAACAAATATATATATAAAGGTGTGTGTGTGTGTGTGTGTGTGTACAAATATATATAAAACAAAAGATTTCAAAAGAGGCAATAAATCTATAAATACTTCAAAATGATTTCAAAATTCTAGTTATTAGTTCTGAAATTTTTCCCGTTAGCTAAACTTTTTCATTTCTAGTATGATGGCTAATTTTTTCTTCATGCTTATACTGTTTGTTAAGCTTGTTAAGAGGGGGAAATCTTTTTCATTAATATCAAAAGAGAAAATGGATCATCCTTTCAACCTTAATCATATACTTAAGCATCCATATAATTTATTACGATTATAGCATACGAAGTCGTTAATTCTAGTGACTCCAACAGAATTCCGAAAATGGCTCATTGCATGTCTGCCCAATGATAATATAATAAATGACCCACAAATATTTAGTTTTGTGCCAGAGATATAAATGACATCTGACATCGAGTACAACTTCAGAAATATCTGATTCTTAGAAACCAGTTCATCTTTTTGTTTGCTTTGTTCGTAAGTAAAGCATGCTTTTGAAATTCTATATAATTTCAATATATATATATATATATATATATATATATATATTATTGAATCGAAAATAGAAAAAGATAAACGAGTCTTTTTTTCAAAATAATACAATTCTGTTAGAAATTACATTCAAAAAAGTTAAAATTCCAATATTTAATAGAAAGAATTTCACAGTTGGGAATTAAATAAGAAATCTTAGAGCATTTTAATGGAATAAATATTTATTAGCTTTATTCCTAAATTATTGATAATTGTATCAGCTTTAATTTTTAAAATATGCGTACATCAAATATGGTTGTAATCAAGGTTCTAGTTGATTATTTGAGACAATCTCCAATGAAGTATTTTCAGAAGCCTTAGGGTCTTGGTCTTAAAGTCATGAACTCGACGTCGACGTTGTTTTCGTCGAGTCGTGGTTTCGAGCCTTGGTGAAACAAAATACCCTTCGTATAACGGATATTATGCATGTTAAATCTGTCCTTCCGCTGACGTGGTGTAAAAGTTTGAAGAGGGAAGTGCCAGTTCAGGAGTCATCATCGCCACTTGAATGAGGTTCAGAATTATGAGAACATCGCCAATAGTCCTAATGTTGTTTCTAAGTGTGGCGTTAATATAACAATCAATCAATATAGTTGAAAAATACGTCAAAAATGTTTTAAGGACATTACTCAGGAAAAAACTGTAAAAAGATCCGAAAGTCCATTCACACATCGTACTTATTCCACATTCATTAATTTTAAATGAATTTAAAATAACTGAAAGCTTTCTCACTATAACTGATTTTATTAATCAGCAAAGTTACAGTTCTCAGGCAATTTTCATAATACAACAGCAAAACAAATATAAATGAAAATTAAGATCCCACGAAAAATTGGTTTCGTGCACTTTTTCAACACATCATATTAAACATGTTCAAAAATTAGTTATGGGTAAGTAGTGTCGATGATTAAAGAAACCAAAAATATTAAAATAGACATGTCAAGGTTTCTTTCACTTTATGGAAAGAACTATTTATTTGTATTAAAAGCTGGAGACAGGCCACTTTGTCCGTGCTTTTTTGTCGGCTATTAATAAAGGGCAGGTGACTAGGACACGATTTTATTCGCTAGAAGACAACTTTCTAACTCATATTTTTCCTTTTAAAAGAACAAAAGATTACAGGACAAAGGCTTTTTATCTGACCATTGATCATTCGTGTGAAACAAATCTTTATGAAAAATATTCCAATGACTTTCTGTCATCACCGGAATGAATTAGGCCCAATGAAAGTAATGATATTACTGCTTTCAATACGGAAAACATTTAATCCAGTTAGACAAATGAGGATGAATAGATTAACAGACCTTGTAAATTATCATTTGCGTCCGATGATTGTGTGGACAGATGTTGCGGATTGTTTTAGTTCGGAGATGTACGTGTCAGTTATTATTGACAGTGAATGAGATTGTATTCAATAATCAACTGCAATGTTATAGGGAATTTGACATTAATTTATTTTAAACAGCGCATGCAATGGGAAGCCAATCAATCCATTGAATGTAGTGTTCTGCAATATGATTAGATAATTTTGCATCAACAGTTTACACACAAAGGTTTTACGATATGGTAAAAACTTTGGCCCGATTATATTGAAAAGTAACAATGAAATTTTAGGAATTCAGAAATGAATTAATAATTTAAACGTTTTATATAAAAGATAGTTTCTGTCGCCAAAACGTTGCATGAGAAATATACTAGAAAAAAAACCAAATTTCATTATTTGTTATGCTATTTCTCTTCAAATAGAAGGAAAAGAACTCAAAATTTCAAAATCATTTTTAATTAGGTTATTATTTCTGATAAGTCTACATTCTAAATTAAAATATATTTCAGTACATTATAGATTCTTACTAAGAGTTTTTTTATTATATATATTTATATATATATATATAAGCAAGAGGATTATCAGACATTGGGATTTTAAAGATATCATTATATTCAAAAATAACTATTTTAAGATTTGTTATAAAGTTTGCATTATTTCTTAAGCCTTGAAAAACGTTCTAGGAAATTTCTTGTTGTAAGTTTCACAAAAATATTTTATGATCCATTATAAACGCACACAGAGAACATAAAAATGAAACTATAATTTTAATAAATACGCATTAAATATGCTTACTTTTTACTCTTTTAACATCTGCATATTTAATTATTTACTAAGCACCTTTAATGTGTGT